>SZWC01007100.1:0-13296 GCA_023375785.1 Penium margaritaceum | reverse complement strand
GGACGCCTCATCGCCCGCACGCAGAGAGAGGTCGTCAATACTGAGAACAAATCTCAGCCGCGGCATTCCAGCAGCTGCTTGGACAATCGAAGGCAGTGACTTGAAATCAGCCTTGCGTAGCTCCACGACACGCAACGATGCATCCCCAGCACCTTGTTGGGCAACTTTAGGTGCTTCTATTGCACGCAGCGCAGGATCGGAGAGTTGAAGCAGCACTGAGCGCACGATGGTCGACTTGCCCATGCCACTTGGCCCATACACCAAGACATGAGATGGAACTGGCGTGTGCTCGGCCTTGTGGTGGCTTGACAGATGCTGCTGAAGAGCTTGCTGGAGGAAGCTCCTGGCCTCCGCTTGACATGACAGTGTGTGATGTGTCACAGTTGAAGCAGGTGAAGAAGCGGCAGTTGGTGCTGCGAAGGGTGACGCAGATGGGGCCGCTGGCACAAAGCGCCCCTCCGACCATCTCAGCAGACGATGCAATGCAGCAGCACCTATGCCGTGGTGGAAGTAGAAACAATGCAGCATGTCCACACCACCCTCCGCCCATGACCACAGACTTCCCAGTTCCTGCTGCCACATGTCAATGTTGCCAACACCAAGCCTGGAAGCAATGTCATCACACGATGCAGCTGCGCCATTGAGGGCTTCTCCACTCTCCGAACCAGAGCCACCTGCTGCTGATCTGTCTCCGATCCCACCTTCACCTCCCTTCTCAGCATACTTGCTCTGGCCTGCTGCTCCAGTAAGTGCTGTCCTGCTGTGACCAGCTGCTGCACGCCACTCTGGCCGGACGTCCGGAACCACATCGCACACCCATCCCACAATTGTCGAGTCTGCCACTGCTAGCCGCTGCAGCGCAGCCNACTTTGAGAGCGTCGTCCCCTCCCCGCCTCAGCAGCAGCAGCAGCCTCAGCAGCGCCTGCGCGGGGGGGCCAGCGAGCGCCTGCTGGAACAGCAAGAGCGACGCAGCGTCCCGCAGTAGCGCCGCAGTCAGGCGCTCCACGCTTACTCGGGGGTCTGCCGTGAAACCCAGCGACAGTGCCATGGGGTTCGCAAAACACGATCTACATGTGACGCTGGAAAACCTCCTGGTCCGTGATGTGCTGAGGAGTGCTCCGCTTCCCAATTGTCGACGTTTTTTGGCATCGGGCATGCTGATCGGAGAGATGCTCAGACGACTGTGCACGGTAGCACCAACACGCATTCCAGAGCCGCTCCTGCTGCGATGCAAGGGCATAGTTGTGGACAGCCCTCCGACCAACATAAGCGCTCCTGCCCCGCGGCCGAACATGGCGCGGCGCTCCTGGCACACCGGGAGCGGATCCGCCAGAGCTTCTGCTGCTGCTGCTGCTGCTGCTGCTGAGACTACCGCTGCCGCCATCCGGGCGACACTGCTGTAGGGCAGAGAAACTCGCGCTTCTCGTGTTCCACTCCGGTGCCTGGGTTTAGCCGTGGTATGGGCAGCTCGTTCGAACATCTAGGAGGGACGCCATGAGGCGAGAAAAACTTTAGTCTAGAGGTTTTTATGAAGCAATACTTCAAACTAGTGAATTCAAGAGCACGGGAAAAAACCACGCGCGCGGAAGAACAAATCCAAATGGGAAGAAACAAGTCAAGCACTCCCAAATGGCACAGCTCCCGAGGAGCATGTACATCTAGCACGAGCAAACTTAGAAACTGTATGAAAATAAGAAAAAATTAGCATTTTTCACGTAACTATGCCACATCAATGACCTCAATGAGAACTTCCATACGTTCAACAATAAGGTAAGCAACGTGATACGATGTTGCAGGCATGTGCATGATCGTAAAGTGCTCTTTTTGATTATTCTAATTACTTGAGCTATCCGAGCACAATTTTATTTGTGTGTAATCGAATGAAACCTTCATTTTTTTAAGTTCTCCATACCAAATGTGCCTTTCAACTATGCTCACTGAAGTGCTCATTGTTAACAAGTGATGCTTTACAAATGCTAGTCTCAAGAGGTTGCTCGGTCAATCACCTTAATACACACAAGTAAGTAGTCAACCATGGAGGAGAAACATCGATTCCAAGAGAGAACACAACTAAACGTGTCATGTTTTTTATGGACGAGTGGCCATGTACACATGATCATAATCAAACGACTACATTCACAAATCATACAACACTTGAGAATACTCCAATAGTGCAGAATAAGAATCTAATAAAATTTTGTTTGATCATAAAATGGAGGTTTGCAAGGGGTACTTGTGGGTGTAGACGTTGTAAATCCTCGTGGAGTGTAGTAGCAAACTGCAACCTACGAATACAGGCTCCTAAAAAAATGAAACCTAGGGATCGTTAAGGGCTAGTCCACATAGGTAGGCCATAACATAAACCTATACACACATGTTAAAATTGACATGCACACTTGGAAGGACACAATCGTTTTTGGTTTCTGAAGGCCAGGTCATATCTAAAAAGATTAAGACATGTTGCATAGTACATGCCATCAAGTGTCTAACATTGTTTTGTGTTAGCACAATTTTTACGGTGTAAGTGTGTGAACATACCTATTCTTATTTTCAAAACCCATAATGGAGGGATGAAATGGGGAAGACATTGTTTTGAAGTGTTTCCATGACTTCCATGTACCTCGTGTTCTCTTCATGCCAAAATTTGTTTAAAACATGCTTCCCCCGCTCTCTCAATTCCAAACCTCATTGTACCATCTTACACCCTCTTGCTCTTATCATTGGGTTACGAAGTATCCCTATTGTTTTTTGTTCGACATCAAATCTCAGAATTACTATGCCCCCTACTTTTCGTACCACTTTGTCCACCTCAGGGAGCTCAACCAATATGCGAGACCCACCCCTTGAGTGACCAAGGTGCAAAAGACAAACATCTGAGGCAAGTAAACACATCCTAACATCCTAAAGTGCAAGGGCACATCCCACTTGGCGAATGTGCAAAGAGCAATTAGCAACAACACTACATTTGTAGTTTTTTTTAACGTCGAGAGTCATATCGATGGCCCCGGCAAGGGGCGACAACAAGAAGCGTGGAGGGTCCTCCTCGATCCACCTTGATGTGGATTGAGAATGACCACCAATAAGGAGTACGGTCAATCTCGATCCTGCACTCTATCCAACACAACAAGGGATTCGTTGAGCTCTGAGTGAAAAAGGTTTTCGAGACAAAATGAAAATGGTCTCCACCTGTACAAGAATCAATCTAACCCTGGGGACTAGATTTAAGAAAAAACATTGTTACATACATGATTGCACATGAGTTTTGGTTAATTAGTATCCAAAATAAAAATTTTCATCATATTGTTCCATTAAGAAGGGCTTTAACCTTCTTTCTTTTCCTCTTTTCAAAAGGAGGTACAACCTCAACTCTTCTCATTTCTTCTTCCATCTTACTTATTTGATAATGAAGTTAAAATTGAAGTGAAATAAAGGTTTCATTTAATTGAACTTTACCATCTATCCTTTTCCTTCATTCATTTCAATTATCTATGCTCGTTTAATTACGTACTTCATAACCCATGCACGTCTTGTGTGCATCCTTCCACCCTTGTTCTACCTTCCATTTTAGAGAACCCTCGATTCTTAGCATGAAATTCCATGTAACCACTAGATAATGTGAACACCAAATTCATCCTCATGTTGAACAAGACCATACATGATTACCCCAATCATATCCCAGTATTTTGAATGCTTTCAACTACATTGATAAACATCTAAACTCATAGTAATTAAATGAGATAACACAATAGATTCAAACATCACTTATGGATCTATAAGAATAGTATAAGAAATTGTTTCTTGTTAAGAAGTAATCATATGCAACACTAGTTTACCTTTGTTACTCCAAAGGAATTATTCAAATGAAATTCAGATTTATGCACATATCCTTAAGATGCGGTCTTATGTGTCCTTGGCCTCTAATTCTGTTTGTTTAGAAGGGATAATAGTAATGGTTGATTGTGTCGCTATTGGCCCAGGAGGAGCTCGAACTCTAAAGATTTCTCAAAGTGATTTCATGTTCAAGGAAAGGATTGTGTGACATTGGCATTAGATGTTAATACAAAACTTTCCACATCACATGCATTCGTGCGATGGTGGTAGAAGATGGTACGAGGAGACAAGAGTTTCCTGTGGTGGTGACCAAAGGCGTGACACACTTTGAAGTGCATGTGTGGAAGCAGGGGCTGCTTTATCTTGTTGCTTTACTTGCATACTTTGCTGGTTATTTGCCTCTTGACTTGATTTCTAAGACTACTATTTCTTCTTTAAACTATAGTTGAACGTATTCTACATTTCAATCACAAACATTGGAGTGAGTTCCTTACACATACTAAAGGGTAAACAATAGCTCTCTGTAAAACACATGGTATGAAAGAATCAAAGTTCCACCGCATGCAAGTTGTAATGTTAACTTTTGAAGGCCTTTCTCAAGGCCCCTCTCCATGAAATGTAGAGGTATCCTGAAAAAGCCCTTAAAAACACAACATTAGAATCTATTTGTCCTCATAGCACAAATCGTATGGGATCACATATTTTTGAAGTTAGGATGCTAGGTGGCCCCTAGAATAGACCTTTTCAAAGCAGAATTCTCAAGTGGCCTTTGTTTATTGTCCTTTTTTTGGCTCCATTAGGTGACATGAAGTGATAAAATTCCATTTGAAGTACCACTTTGCAATCTGATGCAATTTTATGTCACTTAATGTAATGTGATGTAATGTGATATGATGTGATATAATGTTCTAAACATTCAAAGACAAAGCCTTGATATACCATGCCCTATTCATGTTTAAGTGTAATTAACAACATGAAGCCCTTCCCCTGCTATGCATTTCATTGTTTTACCATGTCCTTATGCATCATATCACGTGTAAAGGCATGGAGAAACAACACAATGGAATGCATACAAGATCTCATTATGGTATCTCATAAGTGACATGCCTTAATGCTTTGTGATGTTAGGCATTATGTTTCTTTACCATAACATGGTGTACAATGCAATTATCTGATATGCAACTCCATGTATGAAATCATCCTATGTTATGCCTTGAATTGCATCGAAAAGTGTTGTAAACTAGCCGTAAAGTGGATGTGGAAGAGTCATAGACCAGTCATAAAGCATTTCTAAAGTGGTTGTAGCATGCATCTGAATTGGTTTGAAAATGGTTGCGATTCGCTTGTAAAGTGGCTATAAAGATATTGAGATGTAATCGTGAACTTGTTTTTAACTGATTGAGATGTGGAAAAGAATTTTTATGTCAAACCAATCGTTTCGAGGTTAAGATTAACATTACCCATTGATCTTGGTCATTTAAGATGGTAAAGAACAATTTAAAAATGGGTGGATGTTTCAAACTTTAGGGTTGGCGGGGAGGGAGAAAGAAGATGCTTTATTGGTGTAGCACCAAGTTTTGGTGGGAAGTTCTCACTTAGAGGGGTACAAAGGTGTTTGTTGGGAGTGGTTGAGTCAAACACGCTAACTTTCATGTGTTTCTGAAGTTGGATGTGAGGTTTCCAATTTTCTTATTTCTTGTATCTCAAGTGGATAATGAACATGCCATCATATCTTGATTTTTTATTTCTTTAATTGCTTTTTCCCTTGTTTTAATTTCATAATTTTATAATATTTTCGTTTAAACTTTTGTGTTTTTTTCTTAGGTGCTTAACCAATCAAGATATGAGAACACCTTCAATTGGGCTTTTGTAACAAAAGTTCAATTCGTCCCTCACATTGTGCATTTTTTTATGCAATGTGGGTACAATTCTTTTGCCTCTTTATTGGGTAGGTTCTTTAGCGTTCTCTAGATTGATCCAGATGTTGTAGTCCTTGATTTAAACTACAAGAGTTCTCACTATAGGAAATGTATGAAGGATCAATCTCTTGCCTAAAGTAGTTGAAAAGCAATGATAAGTACACTTGAAATTGTGTACATTTCTCAATTGTTGTAACTAAACGCAAAGTGGTGTTGCTTTGTTTTCTTCAAAATTAATTCACACAATTTTGGTTAAGAAAAATGGCAAAAAAAATGGCGTAAGACTAGAAGAATTTGAATGAATTGATGTTGTCACAAGTAAATCACATGTGAGGATGGGGGTGGCTATTGGTGGGGAGAGGATCAAAATTCATTCTCGACATTAATGATGTTTAGTTGTACATCATACTCACATGTTTGTAGAATCATCCTTTCATAAAAGTTAAATCATTGATCAGTTTGAACGTTTTTGCACTTATGTTGACCACAGTCAGTGTGCTGTGGTAAAAAATGATTCTTACGGGTAATAGTCTTTTGAGAACTTAGGTCACCAAGGTAGGGCTAATCTAGAAAATGCGTTTTTTGTTTTTTAATCGGTACCTGGCTTTCCTAGTTTTGAAAGGTGCATCATTAAATGTTTCTGGAGAACTCCATAGAGATGAAGTGAAAATCAAAGTCTGTCATTGGAGGGGGAAGTACATGAAAATCATGTGTGATCCATTTAGAAAGTGATTTTTCTAAATTGTTTTGGCATATAAGAATTGCTCATTCCATATTCATTCCAAAAAGAAGCTAAAAAATAAAATTCTCTGTAAAGAAGTTGCATTATTATGAGAGATAGAGTAAAATATTTGGATGATTTAGAAAATTGGTCAAACAATTCTTACAAGCTGCTTACATGTGCTTTAATTCAATGAAATTTCTTATTTTGAATTGGTTTCCTTCCCAATACCGCACTCATACAATAAGTGCCCAGATTTTCTATGCACATTGTATTCTTCCCCATCTTATCTGTGCCCATGACGCCCATATGGTATGTTCTTGTAAGCTTCAATTAAATCTTCGCTTATGTTTTGTATATGCATGATATGTGTATTTTGAAAGTCAGTGTCCATTCCATTTGTGCTCATAGCATTGTTCCCCATAACACCTGTTCCCATAACGACCATGGCCATTATGTTTTTGGGTAGAATGTTTGTTACGATATCAAACATGCTTATGATGACCATTCGGACAACGACTACGTCCATTACATTTCTTAAGACGTCGTACGTGTCAAGAAAAGTTGTGCCCATAATGCATGTGGTTGTCACATCGAGGGAAACACTGATGGTTCAGAGGGATGATATGCAAAGTAGAAAACAATTGTAGGATTTTGATCAATCAGATAACATGGAATGATATGTATGTGTACTTTGATGATGAGTGGAATTTTGGAGTGCATAGAACCAGAGAAACACTTAGAACAAGGCATGATTAGGGTCTTTGTTGCTTGAATCATGTGATATGTGCAAGAAATGGGAGGGTTTGGAGAAAATCAAGGCCATAGTAAAATATTCTAAGGCCATAGAGATGAGGACTGAACAATGTCTTAACATCCATGAAATGTTTAAATTGTTTGTCATTGTTTGAGAAACGGGCTTAACACTTGGATACCCGCACTACGTGCACCTTCTAGATTTAGGTGCATACCCGCGAGTCCAAATTTTTTCACAACATACCCACGTGTTTAGGAAACAAGTGAGTATGAGGTATTCGTTCGTTGCTCGCCACTCAAGATTAGCCACATGTTTCGCTGAACGAGTATGGCGATGAGGGTCATATGACCGTCGCTTGATCGCGATCCTCACTCCCTTGCATGCTTGCAATTGAGTGATGCAATGTCTCTATTTTTTCTTTTTTGGACAAGCAAACCCGCTTTTACGATTTACAGTTTTGTATGTTTTCCGCGGGCGCAGCCCAAGCAAAACATTAAACCCTAAATCGTAACAGGGGGTTTGCGCATGGAAGAGAAAAATGGCTCATTGCTCCATTGTGATTGAGCAAAATCGCCCATTCCAAAATTTGGGATTTTTTTCATCGAGAAAAGCCACCCTAAGTTTAGAAAAAAAATCACTTTCAGACCCAACCCCTCTCTACATTTAGGGTTGAAGGTTAGATTTTATGCAAGAGCATCTGTCGGGCTCTGCAAAAGCGGGACCCAACAGATTCCTACATGTAAACCCCATGCGAACCCCACAGAAACCCCTTCTCAAACAATGAAAAACTCCTGAAAAGAGGTGCTTGTCATTGTTCGAGGAGAATGATGATGTTAGCATTTTGATGCTGCATTCCATGCATCAATGACACAACTTGTATTATGCATACGTGGATAATTGTTTTTGGTCTTTGGACATTATAGGTTTAACTTAGTCATTGCTCGGTATGACGTGACTAACTTAGGAGGTGCTGGTATGCCAATTCTAAACTTCTTGCACGTTGGGTATGTGGTTCGTGATTCTTATTGAATGTGGTTGGCATCATATACAAACTATACCAAAGAGACCACCAAACATGGGGTGCTCCTCTCCAAGTTTGTACTTTCACTGGGAAACTTTGCAGACATCCATGGGCTTACCATCGGCCCCTACTTGGCTCCACCCGCACACTAATACATGTCCAAGACGGAATCTTCCTAGGCACACCCCACTAGCAAGATATCGCAAGTGATATTGTGGGGAGAACAAAAGTGACCCTTCATGACTTGTACACGGTATTCCTAGAAAGCGATCAACCAACTACCACTCAGAAAACAAAGTGGGAAGAGAGTTATCCTATGGTCGAGTTCCACTGGCGCTACATGCACGAAAGTGTAATGAAAAGCCCCCTCTGCATCCACACACAAGATATTATGCCGCGGATACTTTATCAATCCATCGCAGTCAACAACCGTTATCGATTTCTCCCACCCCCTTCCTCCACCTTCCGTCCACGCTGCCACTTAACAGAAACTATTGAGCATTGTTTCATAGAATATGAACTCATCCAACCGATGACAAAGCGGCTCCGCTCTCTCTTTGCTATTGTTTTTCCCAAGCTCAACCCTCACCTACCCAACATCTTATTTGGACCAAGAAGCTCTACACAAGATATGACACTGTGGGACATCACCAAGGCCACAATTCTCCATTATAACTAGCAAAAAAGTTGGGCACAACCCAAAAACATCCCCACACCCACGCTCATTTCTACTACACCCCATTTCTTACAAGATAACATGCAACATGCCATACTCCGTTTGAACTCCCTCCTACCAGGAAGGTAAAAAACACGACAAACCTAGGCCCTTTAAAATGCCATCGGAAATGCCCTTTTCTTCTGCAACGTACGTGAAGCAAGAGTTAGCATGATTATCCAACTCACATCCAATTTCCATTGCTGGTGGAAACACCCTACCCTATATACTCTTTGAATCTGTAAGGGGCAGGGCTCAATCCTCGTGCTTTTTTTGTTGTCTAGGAGACCCCCTTCGTTCCCAAAGGTTACGACCAAGGGACAAGAGAAAAAGCAAGAGCAGTATGTTGCACGCAAAGCGTTCATAGGGTTACATAGTAACGATGTAAAATTTTTATTCATTCAGCCCTCATTATGGAACTTGAAAGAAAAATCTCACAAATTGAAGAAAAATAAGACTATACAAGAACCACATTAATTCATTGCAATATGGAAAAGAATAAAAAGATCTTCTATGCATTGCAAAGAAGTTTTCCATGTACGTTCCGTGTTAGATTTTTCAATTTAAGACATCTAGAAATGTGACTAATTTATCCCGGGAAAAACTTGCATTCATGAATATGTCATCGTGCAATTTTGGGTAATGATGAATGCTTTCTAGGCAAAAAGGAAAATGTGGGATTTGTAGATGAAAACTTCATATAACAGAACATAAGTTGAGTAAATACACATTGATGAATGATTCTTTTGTATTTGTTTTA
Organism: Penium margaritaceum; assembly: GCA_023375785.1. Classification (NCBI taxonomy): domain Eukaryota; kingdom Viridiplantae; phylum Streptophyta; class Zygnematophyceae; order Desmidiales; family Peniaceae; genus Penium; species Penium margaritaceum. Next base: position 3,572 of record SZWC01007100.1, on the reverse strand, counting down.
GGTTAATCTATCGCAAATTGTTTTTCTCCTAACGTTTTGTTTCTAGGATCAGTTGTTTGGCTAATCAAGTCGAACAACTGATTTGACTAGTTGGAAAGCTTGGCCAAGCTACCCGTATAGTTTGTTGCAAAAAGCGTACTGTCTATTATCTAGTTGACTCACTTTGCTTTTGCGATTTCGTTCTGTTCGGTTCCTTCTTCTGCAAAAATGCATTTTTGAACGCGGATAAACAGCCTTTCCTGTCCAATGCCTTGGAAGGCTCAAAGTTAGAGGAGCAACGCAGAGAGCGGAGACAATAATAAATTCTGAAAAAAAGCCTCTGTACGCATCGCTGACCAATCACAATCTTTTTTTTTGCAGGAGAATTTGATTGTAAAAGGGCTATTATGTAACCCCCCCCCCAAAAAAAAGAGGCATGTGTTGCGCGCAAAGCGTGCATAGGGTTACATAGTAAACAAGCAAAAGTATTCATATTAGCTTCTCTTAAGAGGCTAAACAATTGCCCGCAATCGGGACCACATAATGGAAATTTTGCCATGAGACTTTACTCTGTCCATGGAATCAGAATCGGGTTGTAAATGGATTGCCAAAACTTCACCCACATTCGTTGAAATCATTTTTTTGGCTTGTCCATGCGTGCTCTTAAATGTTTTGTATGGTTTGGGCGAGCTTTCCTAAAATACGTCAAACTATGTTGGATTTATTCCAGCTTGTGTGGATGGAAAAGCTATAAAAACAAACCAAAAATTGAACAAATGCGTTTCACAATACAGCTTTATGCATAACAATTCACAATCATATTGAAGAAGAACCTCAAAAGGCATTTCTTCACGTTTTTTTTTTCATGAGTTCCACTCTATATGATGATGAATCTATTTTAATGAGATGGATTGGCTCTTCTATGGTGAACATTCTTTCACATGTTTATGATGAACTTCACAAAAAAAACCTTTGAAAGTTTTGGATGAGCCGTGAATGTTTCATTATGTTATGAAAATTAATATGATGTAATTATAGGCAGAATGCAATCTATTTACCTTCTTCTATGATGGTGGTTGAATTTCTTTTCTTTCAATTGCATTTTGACCATGTTTGAATATGAGTTCATGAGTTACAAGAGTTGGTCATGACGACCAGTTCCGTGAAACAGGATATGGCGAGGCCAAGGTTGGACTCACCCCAACGTACAGTTCTTACCCTGTTGCTTTGTCGTCCAACTGGTGATTCCTTACTAGTCCATGATTTTTTTTGTATCGGTTCAACCTTGACAAGGCGTCTGCGGACGTGGGGGGGCATAGAATCCTACAAATTCTAGCACCCTGATTGGTGGATACGTCAGAAAAATGACCGATCCGCCACTCACGATTTCCCGCCGCACAAACACACAAAAGTAGGAAAGCAAAGGGTTACTATGTAACCCAAGAAAAACCTTCTGGAATGTGGTTGAAACTGTCAGAACGTAGTAGAACGTATCACCTGAGGTCGGTGTTGGTGGCAAAAAAGCCCGCAAAAATCTTGAGGTAGACGTGCAGTGGGCCACGAATGCAGTGACAGGAATGCCCCTCACGAAGGTCAGTGACTTGTGTAAAGGAGTTCATGACCACAACATGCATGCATGTGCCTTCAAGAGCCACGCACTCGCCTAGGACGACCGTTCCTGCGCCGACAGCGCCCGCAACTGACCTGCAACGCCCTTGCGCGCATCCGCGCCAACGCCCACAATGCCTGCGCCCACCCCCACCGCAGCCGCACACGCGTCCACAAAGCCCGGGTTTGCGCCCAGGTTTGCGTCCACCCCCAAATCTCCGTGAAGCAAGCGCGCGCTCCCATGCCCCGCCCCTGCGCCTACAACGCCCATGCCCCCGCCAACATCGACTGCACTCGCGCCTGCGTCCACAACGCCTGCAGCCGCGCCCGTATCCAGGACGCGCACTTCCACGAATTTTTGCCCGCCACAACAAAGTCCGTCTGTGAACACACTATCCCTGTCGCCATGGCGACAACAGAGTTCGTGCATTCGACATACGAGTAGCTTGAACTCGGAAGCCTTCTCAAAGCTTTTGTAAGGTGTATCAAAGAACTTTGTGACTATGGCGTCAGACGGTGACGGGGACGGCGCGGATGCTGGCTGCCACGTCGCGTTCGGCCGTGCATTGGTGGCGACTGANTATCTCCCAGTGTGCACGTGTGGGTGAATGGTCACGCACACGTGCATGGCTTTGTCTCTGCACTCAGAAGCTGGTCGCAAACTGTTGTGAGCTGGTGAGAACTACTTGCAACCAGTTGGCCACCAGTTCACAATCTCTTCGCAACGAGCTGGGAACCGGTTCGTGACCACTTTTCAACCAAGTCCCCACCACGCTGCCACCAGTTTTCGACCAGTTTTCATCCAGTTTTCAACCAGTTTCCAACCAGTTTTCAACCAGTTTTCAACTAGTTTTCAACCATTTTTCAACCAGTTTTCTAACCAGTTTGCCACCACTTTGCCGCCAGTCCGCAAGCTGCTTGCAACCAGTGAAGACGATGGTCATGTGTTCTCTGTCAGTGAATGGTCATGCATTCCCAGTCAGGACAATGGTCATGCATTCGCACACACACTCTGTTCATAACTTTGGTAAATTCCATTCCATCCTTTTGGGGCCGAAACATTGGCCCCGAGTTATTTGGGGCAGACATTTAGGTCCGAAATAGAAATTGAACTACCAACTAGGGTGGGTGGGGATAATTATGTTTCCATTTTTTTCTAGATAATTTCGATAGTTATCCCCCCCCATCATCGAACATTATCTTATCGCGATAAAGATAAGATAACCATATATTGGTTCCCAGGGGGGGTCTTCTTATCGTCGGTTGTTATCCCCTGGATAGTTATCGCCGCTGGGCAATAATCATCGCCTGGGCGATAGTTATCGCCCAGCTGGAGATGATTATCGCCCAGAAAGGGATAATCATCGTGATTAGGCGACAGTATCGCCCAGCAGGCGATAATTATCGTCCAGCAGGAGATGATTATCGCCCAGCAGGGGATAGTTATCTGAAATGATGATTATCCCCATGATGTTGGATAATTATCCACATGTATTGGAATAGTTATCCCTCTCAGACAGGGATAATATAGATTTCATGGGGGATGAAGAAAAGTTATTGTGAAGGATAAAGATAAGATAAAGATAATTTTTCACAGGAGGATAAGATAAAGATAAATTGTCGTGACAGCAATTATCGTCATTTTTATCTTATCAAAATAAAAGTTATAGGGATTAACAACCCTACCAACATTTACTTTACCTGAATATCATGTGGGGGTCATTCTCCGGGTAATGGAGGTCACCCTCCCTCCCTCCCTCCATCCATCCATTTTTTCAATGATCCATCCATCCATCCATTTTTTCAATGATCCATCCATCCATCCATTATTTCAATGATCCATCCATCCATCCATCCATCCGTCCGTCCGTCCGTCCGTCCATCCGTCCATCCATCCATCCATCCATCCATCCATCCATCCATCCATCCATCCATCCATCCATCCATCCATCCATCCATCCATCCATCCATCCATCCATCCATCC
>SZWC01007099.1:121694-132147 GCA_023375785.1 Penium margaritaceum | reverse complement strand
AGTCTATCTGCCCAACTTCACTGCCAACCTACTCTCTGTCGGCAAGATTACTGACCGAGACATGACGGTCGTCTTCGACAAGAACAGGGCCGTTATCCTTCCCACGTTGGCAGTGAAAATACAGTACGCTGCAAAGAGTGTGGTGGCGCATGTACCACGCGTGGACGGCCTCTACATCCTCCAAACCAAGGTGGAGGGTGCTGCCGAAGCTGGGGCAGCCATGACTGCCGGGGGCAGTAAGGTGGTAGAGGCAGAAAGCAGCCGCCCGTCAACAGCAGCAAATATAACAAAATCAGTGGAAGCTGCAGCACCCACCCAACCCGAAGCAGTCCCTGGGACTGCTACGGTATCGGAAGCGAACTGTGGCCAAGACCTTTGGCACAGGCGCTTGGCCCATGCCGCCCACTCCACGTTGGAGACAATGGGCAAACACGAGCCGGTACGAGGCCTGGCCTTGGGGAAGGGAGAGGGTGCGGGGAAGGTGAAGAACGTATGTGAGGCCTGCCTCATGGGCAAGGCTAAGAGGAAAGGGCGCAAGGGGAACAAGCACGGAAACTTGGCGAATGAACCTCTCGAGTTGGTCCACACCGACGTGTGCGGGCCGATGCGAACAGCCTCAGTCGGAGGCTGCAGGTATTTCCTCACCTTCACAGATGACAAAANTTCATGAAGCAGAAGAGTGAGGTAAAGGAGCATCTGCAGCACTTCGTCGCAATGGTTGAGCGACAGACCGGCAAGAAGGTCAAGGCCCTTCGTTGTGATAACGGTGGGGAATATAAGGCCTGTGAAGGCTGGCTAGCGGAGCAGGGGATACGACAAGAAAATACGGTACCTGAGTCACCCGAGAGCAACGGTGTCGCTGAACGGCTCAACCAAACCATCCTTGGGATGGTAAGAACGATGTTATATGAAGCAAAGCTGCCAGGAAGTTTCTGGGCCGAGGCTACTAGGACAGCGGCCTACATCATCAACCTCACACCTGCATCAGTCCTTCGAGGAAAAGGGAAAAAGAAGCTGTCGCCGATGACCCCACAAGAGGCATGGTCGGGCAAGAAACCAGATGTCTCACATCTGCGAGTGTTTGGTTGCCAGGCCTATACCAAGAAGCTGACGAGGGAGGGTGGCAATAAGCTGGATCCGCAGGCCAAGAAATGTCTGCTCTTGGGTTACGACAGTGCCCAACGCTCTTACAGGCTCTGGGACCTACAAGGTAACAAAGTGATTCGTAGTAAAGACGTGGACTTCAACGAGGCTGTCGTAGGAGCAGAGCAGCAGTTCAAGGACGAGCCAGTGCCCAAACCGGGTGAATGGCTGGTTTTACTAGAGACAGGTGATGAGGCACCACAGGGGTGGAGCAGCAACAAGGCAACAGAAGCAAGAGGAGTGGTAGCTTCAGGGAGAGCCGCAACAGAGGACTCTGATGTTGATTCAGATTCCACCTCCTCTAATGATGAGGACTCTTCCACTGAGGGAGAGTCTGTGGTAAGAGAACCGGAGCAGCAAGAGCAGCAGCAGCAGGAGCAACAACAGCAGCCGTCGCAGCATCAGACAGTAAGACGCAGCTCGCGCTTATCTATCCCACCACGACAGTATGATGCTACAACTGGTGAGTGGACTGGTCTGAGTTACGCCTTTGTNGGAAAGCTTGACAAAGAAGTCCTGATGGAGGTGCCTGAGGGGGTGGATGCACCACCTGGAAAAGTTTGTAAGCTCGACAAGTCATTGTATGGGCTGAAACAGGCCCCAAGGTGCTGGTACAAGGAGATGGACGCCTTCATGGAGGGGTCCGGATACGGTCACTACGAGAACGACCTCAGTATGTACATACGAGAGGACGAGGATGGCCTCGTCTTGGTGGCTCTTTACGTCGATGATCTCATCATCTGCGCATCATCGACAAAGCTGCTGAAGAACATCAAGATGCAGCTGAGCAGCCGGTTCCAGACGAAGGACCTGGGACCTCTTGAGTACTACCTAGGCATCAGTGTCACGCGGGATCGCTCAGCCGGCACCATCAGGCTCAGCCACACCAAATACATTGATCACATCCTCAAGCGGTACGACATGGAGGACTGCAAACCCGTCAGCACCCTCATGGCAGCAGATTGCATCCTCACCTCAGGTGCCGCTCCAACCAACAAAGCAGAGCAGGTCGACATGGCAGGCGTGCCATATCAGTCTGCCGTGGGCAGTCTAATGTACGCGATGGTCGCGACTCGCCCCGACATCTGCCACGCTGTGGGGCAGGTGAGCAGGTATGTGGCCAACCCTGGGCCACAACACTGGCAAGCAGTGAAGCGGATCTTTCGCTACCTGAAGGGCACGCGACACTTGGGCATCCAGTACGGTGAGGTGCCACAGTCGGACTCCTTGCGGCTCATGGTGTATACCGATGCAGATTGGGCTGGGAATGTCGACGACCGCAAGTCCACGTCGGGCTACGTGTGCGTGCTGAACGGAGGAGCCGTGTCATGGGCAAGCNGATGGTCGCGACTCGCCCCGACATCTGCCACGCTGTGGGGCAGGTGAGCAGGTATGTGGCCAACCCTGGGCCACAACACTGGCAAGCAGTGAAGCGGATCTTTCGCTACCTGAAGGGCACGCGGCACTTGGGCATCCAGTACGGTGGGGTGCCACAGTCGGAATCCTTGCGGCTCATGGTGTATGCCGATGCAGATTGGGCTGGGAATGTCGACGACCGCAAGTCCACGTCGGGCTACGTGTGCGTGCTGAACGGAGGAGCCGTGTCATGGGCAAGCCGTAAGCAGGACTGCGTCTCCCTCTCTACTGCCGAAGCAAAGTACATTGCTCTAGCGGAAGCGTGCAAGGAGACAATGTGGCTGTGTAGCCTGCTCCAAGAGATACGAGCACCTCAATCGGTCGCAACGGTAGTCAAGGTGGACAACAAGTCTGCCATCGACATGTCCAAAAATGGCACCTTGACGCGGAGGACAAAACACATCGAAGTTCGGTACCACTTCAGTCGCGACCTGGTCGCTGAGGGAGTGCTGGAGCTTGAGCACGTTGCGTCCAAGCTCAACCGGGCAGACATGCTGACAAAACCCCTTCACCGAGAACTCCACCTTGCAGGAAGACAGGGTATCGGCATGAAGAGCGTAAGTGACGAAGACTGAAGACAGGACAAGTGGCCAGAGGTGCAAGGGAGAGATTGTTGTTATTTGAATGCCCCTTGGCCACTAGTCTCCAGAATTGGCGAGTAGTGGACGGACCAGGCATGCACTGCTCATGTGGAGCAAGTCCCCTGGGTCCGGTCCAATAGACCAGGCATGCACTGTCCTTGTTCAAGGATAAGTCCCCTGGGTTTTTCTGATGATGGCTATTCAGATTGTCAATCTGATCGTACCGATGGAAAGAGCAGGTGTCAAAATGTCAGCTGTCCAAGTTTCGGGCTGATCCAACATTCGGATTGGAAGATGCAAGATGTGCCTTGGATCAGGGGATGTCTTCCCTGATTGAGGGGATGACCTCCTTAATTTAAGGAGTGACATCGGCCGAGGCGCGCGCGCTTCGGGTTAGCCGAGGCGCGTGCGCTTCGGCTGCCAAAGGCACTCCTTAGCTATTTATGCCTTGTACTTGCCATTGTCTCAACTACTCCTTCACTTGATGTCTCTTGTTTGAGCTGTGCGCTTGAGACTGAGCTTGATATGAACTGCTAAGGTGGTTGTAATCTTGCTCGTGTGAGAGTGCTGAGTTAATTTGTTGGGCTCTCACACCAAGGAAGAAGAAGGCTTAGAGGGCGGGAGCCCCTAAGACCTTGAGCGAAAGCACCTGGGTAGCTAGGTCTCACCAGAGGCATAGTTAATTCCTTGGGGGTGATCGTGATCCTTGGATGAAATTCCCTTGGATGGTCGGCAGTTGCCATTGTGTCGGCGCTGTTTTCTAGACCGGAGCCTCAGGCCACGTGACTCAGGAATAACACACTAGCTTATGGGTCTACCATTCATGAGGAACACATGTCCACAGATGGACTTGGGGTCCTCAGGGATTGAAGTCCAATGTGTCTCTGTATAGCCGATGATGTTGTTGTTGCTGTAGGTGATGCCGAATAGGATGATTCCAGCAAGGTAGTGGAAGACCCGCTTCATTGCCTTCTGGTGTTCAGGTGCGAGGTTCGCCATGTACTAGCTCATAGCGCTAACAGCCTATGCGAGATCTGGCCTGGTTGCATCGATCACGTACATGAGGCTGTCAACGGCGTTATAGTATATCTGCCGTACAGATGCATCTGCTTCTCCATTGAAGCTAACGAGGTATTGCCGCGTTTCCTACGGCATGCCGATGGGTTTTACCTCTTCCATGTCGAACAACTGCAAGACATCCTTGATGTAGCGGCTCTGCTGCAATGAGAGAGAGTGTGATTTGCGGTCATGCGTGATCTGGATACCGAGAAAGTATGATGCCTTCCCGAGATCAGACATCTCAAAGCGTTCTTGCATGGCTTCCTTGAAGTTGTGCAGTGCAGACATACTGTTTGAAAGGAGGAGCATGTCATCTACATAGACAATGATGATGAGTACCTCATCACCTACTGCCAGCGATAGACGCTGCAGTCATACACACTGTGCTCAAACCCTATGCATTGCAACACCGCATCCAACTTCTGGTTCGAAACATGGGAGGCTTGCTTGAGGCCGTACAACGACTTCTACAACTTGGAAACCAGGTGATCCTGGCCATCCATGACGAACCCCTCTAGCTTTTCCATGTAAATCTCCTCCTCCAGGTGACCGTTCGGGAATGCCGTCTTGACGTCCATGTGGTGGAACTCAAAGTCCTATGCTATTGCATAAGACAGGTTCGTACGCATAGAGACAAACTTGGCAACAGGGGCGAAGGTTTCCGTGTAATCGATACCCTCCTACTACGAGTAGGCCTTGGCGACCAGCCTCGCCTTGTAACTTTAGAGGTTGCCATGTGCACCCCTCTTCTTCTTGAATACCCACTTGCACTTGATTACCTTGCGTCCAGGTGGACGCTCACTGCTTCCGTCCACAAGTCGTAAATGAGCCCAGTCGCGTGCAGCATGGAGTGCGCCGACTCAACGATGGTGCCATTAGCGTGTTCTACTACGCCATTCTGCTGGAACGAGTATGGCGCGGTGGGACTTGCCTTTCTTCTTGCCTTTCTGCTGCCCAGATTGCTGTTGATGCTAGTTCCATGAGCCCACGGCCATGAAAGCTGCTTCACTACTGCTATTATCGCATTGCGCTTTGATGTATTGTGACGTAGTTCTACGTGCAGTCTTTCTTGTAGTGCCGCTCTTTTTGGTAACATTGGCACTTGCCCTTCTTATTCCCTCTCTGCTGCCTTCACTGCTGCTCCTGTTGGTTGCATGAGCTTATGACGTGAAAGGTGTTTCACAGCTGCTATTGTCACCATTGCGCTTTGATGCATTGTGACGCAGTTCTACCTACACTAGGTGCATTCAAATGAAGTCAAGGACGAGAGTCGCTTGGGAGTCCTACGTCTCTCGCACCATATCATACCCCGTTGGGCGTCCTCTCAACAAGAGGAGGACGAAGACCGTTTCTTCCACAGGATTGTCGGTTCCTTTCAGCAGCTTCGCCAGTTCCTTTACCCTGTCCAAGTATGCCTCCATCTTTTCACCACCCTTTTTTTTACGGCCATCATCTTCTCCTTCAAAAGCATGAGGAATGTAGGATCCTTGTTCTTATACTTTTTGCATAACGTATCCCAGCCCTATTTTACAGTAGCCTTGTTACTCACGTACTGAAGATGCGGATTGAAGATGGTGTTGACAAGCATTTCGTAGGCCTGCCTAACCTTCTTCTTCCACTCCTTATATACCACCGTTACAGTTGAAGATGAACTTGCATATCGTGCACCTTTCTACGGCGTCTCTTTCGCCACCACCTTTACTGTAGTGATGCCTTTTCCCTGTGGAGGCGAAGCGCACTCGTCGCGGCTCACCACCTCCCACAAGCCCCTCTCCTCGAACAGGAGGCAGATACAAATCTTCTAAAATATAAAGTTGGCACGTCCTTCTTGTATCTCGTAGGGCTGGGCTGCTGTTAGCACGCCTATTGCCGCCATTTTAAAGCTTTCGTAATGCTCAGCGTTGCCCTTGAGTGGAAGCGCTACCCCTGATTCTGGTGCTGCTTTTGCCAGAAATCTGTCAAACAGAAAAGGGACTATAGAGGCCTGCAGACTAAGAATTTGGAAAAACAGACCTACCAAAGAACATCATTTACATGGGATTTGCAAAGATATAACCTTTTGGAAACAGGGTATGCTCTTCCTCCTATTCCAGCTCACACCAGCCAGCTTGTAAACGGTGTTTCTCCCAAACATACCAATAGAATGCAAATATCTTTGCACCAACAGAAAGCTTAGGAAAAATACTTCAATAAGTATCCGCTACTTCTTATATTTGACAAAGAAACAAGAGAGTTATGATCACTACAAGGCGACAGTCTTATTCAAAGAGAAGAGTGTAGCCCTGGCGAACCTCGTTCTGAACAATATTCTTATTTCAACCGTTCGATCTTAGCAATCTTGGACTCGTTGGAAAGCTTGATTCTTGAATTAGAAGATCAAGTGGTTGATTTTTAAATTTAGTGAATGTTTCACCAAAAACCGTCACTCGCAAAGTGACGGTATGTGCTGGCTGAAAGTGGCAGAACTTGGCTCTGATACCAAGTGTTGGAACGGGAGGAGAGAGGGAGCCTTGGAGCAGTGAGCCTACGGGACAGGAAGGGCATCACTTGTGCTGGAGAATGGTTATTGAATCACTCAAATTGATAGAGTACATATAGAGCTTGAGCTTGGACATGTCAGCCCTCTCACAAGCTGCACTACTTAGCCATGGAGGCTAAGAAATCCACACTAGAGTCCATAATCTCACACAAGGGAGGAAATCAGCCAAGCAATCAAGCAGACCACTCACACACGACATAGAGAGCTAGAAAATGCTCTCATGGCACCCTCATAGTGTTCACATGAGCCACAATCCCATGGAGAATCGCCATGTGTCCACTGCAAAAGTAAGGAGAGGTATTCTTTTCCTAGCCAAGACACTCTGAAAAGACAACCCAAGAATCTTACCTCACTGCAAAAGTAAGGAGAGGTATTCTTTTCCTAGCCAAGACACTCTGAAAAGACAACCCAAGAATCTAGGACCTTTTTAAATGTTTCTCCCATCAGGTCTTGACCCTAAACCTCTTGCCTTTTTCTTTTCTCATGCAAAGGCATGGAGCCATCGCCCATGGTCACCTAGATATTGGCGGTCGATGACCCCGAAACCTTTGAAAATTCACATCTCCTTATCCGAATTTGAGATCGTCGTCAAACTTTGACCGTGGAGATTTTCCCACCTGATCTTTCCAATGGTGATCTCAGATCGATGATCAGAGCAAGAAACTGGTACTTTCCTTGAAGTTGCACCTGTGGACCTGAAACGTGTTGGGAAAGAGCCATCTGGCTCAGTTTCAGGTCCACAAGAGCAAGTTCCAGGAAAGTACCAGATGCCTGCTCTGATTGCCAATCCGACTTCATCATTGGAAAGATCAGGTGGCAAAATGTCTACGACTCAAGTTTGAGACCGATCCAACGGTCGGATTGGGAGATATGAATTTTCAAAGTTTCAGGGGTCATGGACCGTCGATTTCTGGGTGGGCATGGGTGATGGCTCCATGCCTTAGCCTGAGAAAAGAAAAAGGCAAGAGGTCCAGGATCAAGACCTGATGGGAGAAATATCCAAAAAGGTCCTTGGTCTTAGGATTGCCTTGTCAGAGTGTGCTGACTAGGATAAAGGTACCTCTCCTTACCTTTTAGGTGAGGTGAGATCCTTGTGTGCTAGCCATTGATACATGGCGATTCTCCATGGGTTTGTGGGTTATGTGACCACTAAGAGTGTGCCATGAGAGCATTCTCTAGCTCTCTAGGTCGTCTGTGAGTGGTCAGCCTGATTGCTAGGCTGATTTCCTCCCTTGTGTGAGATTATGGACTCTATTGTGTGAGCCTTAGCCTCCATGGCTAAGTGGTGTGGCTTGTGAGAGGGCTGACTTGCCCAAGCTCTAGCTCTATATGTACTCCATCAGTTTGAGTGATTGAAAAAACCATTCTTCAGCACAAGGGATGCCCTTCTAATCACACATGCTCGTTGCTCCAAGGCTCCCTCTCTCCTCAAGTTCCAACATTTGGAGTCGGTACTTTCCATGCTGGACGCTGCTCGGCTGACCTACGACTTCTAGGCTGAAGCCGTAAGCACTGTGGTCTACATCAAGAACCGCAGTCCAACTAAGGCACTGGAGCAAATGATGCCGTATGAGGCGTGGTTTGGCAAGAAACCGAGCATGGGTCATCTCCGAGCATTTCGCAGCCTGGCGCACATGCACGTGCGCAAGGAAAAGCGGCAGAAATAGGACGCAAAGAGTGCACAGATGCTGATGATAAGCTACGACGTGGCAAGCAAGGCCTATCGCCTCTACGAGAGGGATACAGGCTACGTCATCATCTCCAGGGATGTTGTCTTCAACAAGAGCAACGTCATCGGCACCAATATTGTCTGTGAAGAGGCAGCAGAACCAGCAGCTGATGAGACAGTGGGAGGAGAAATCCTTCCGGACCCATTCTCTCCCAATCCTTCCTCTACTTTAATCGTAGGAGAATCACTCTGCTCTTCCATGTCTGATGCAGCGGATACAACAGCCTCATCGGCAGAAGCAGACGAGGGAGATTTAGCACCACCAGCAGCAGCACTTGTGCCAGCAGCAGCGCCCTAGCCGCCCACTTATGCTCCAGCACCAGGTCGTAGGTACCCTCTTAGGGTGCGTTAGAAACCTGGTGAGCGCAGCCATTTCTGGATGCTGCAGAAACCAGAACTGATGAACGTTGCAGTTGCAGCAGATAGACATAAGCCAACATCATACAAGGAGGCTATGGCTGCACCGGATGCAGGAGATTGGGCGCAAGGCCTACAGCAAGAGAAACAGTCGCAACTGGACAACGGCACGTTGGAGCTGACTAAGCGTCCACCAGGTGATCAAGTGCAAGAAGGTGTTCAAGAAAAAGCGGGAAGCAGATGGTAACCTGGAAAAGTACAAGGCAAGGCGGGTCGCCAAGGGCTACTCGCAGCAAGAGGACATCAACTATACAGAACGTTTTGCCCCTGTTGCAATGTTTTCCTCTCTATGCACGCTCCTCTCTTATGCAACAGCTGATGTCAAGACGGCATTCTTAAATGGTGATTTGGAGGAGGAGATCTACATGGAGCAGGCGAAAGGGTTCGTCATGGATGGCTAAGAGCACTTGGTTTGCAAGCTGTAAAGGTCGCTGTACGGCCTCAAGCAAGCGTCACGTGCTTGGAATCACAAGTTGGATGCGGCGTTGCAGTACATGGGGTTTGAGCGTAGTGAGTGTGACTATAACGTCTATTGCTGGCAGCATTGTCATGAGGTGCTCATCATCATCGTCTATGTGGATGACATGCTCCTCCTTTCCAACACCATGTCTGCGTTATAGGAGTTCAAGGAAGCCATGCAGGATCGCTTCCAGATGTGTGATCTCGGGGAGGCATCATGCTTCCTCGGTATCCAGATCACACGGGACCGCAAGTCACGCTCTCTCTCAGCGTCTCATGGCAGAGATGAGTGGGAATGCAGCAGTTCCAGTTCCTATGCGCCTTGACAACCAGAGCGGAATTGCACTCGCCAAGAATCTTGAGCACCATGCACGCACCAAGCATATTGACATCGCATATCACTTCATCAGGCATATGGTGCAGGAGGGTATTATCAAAGTAGAGTTTACTCCAACTAACAAGCAAGTCGCTGATTTCTGCACCAAGCCAGTGATCCGCTAGAAGCAGTAATTTTGCATGAAGGCATGTTGACTCAGCCCACTCTGACTACGGTAAAGTGGGAGATTGTTGGGAAAGGAGCCATCCCGCTCAGTTTGAGGTCCACAGGAGTAAGTTCCAAGAAAGTACCGGATGCCTGCTCTGATCGTCGATTCGACTTCACCATTGGAAAGATCAGGTGGAAAAATGTCTCCGGTCCAAGTTTGAGGCCGATCCAACGCTATGATTGGGAGATATCAATTTTTTTGAGTTTCGGGGGTCATGGACTGTCGATTTCTCGGTGGCCATGGGTGATGGCTCCATGCCTTAGCCTGAGAAAAGAAAAAGGCAAGAGGTCCAGTGTGAAAACCTGATGGGAGAAATATCCAAAAAGATCCTTGGTCTTAGGATTGCCTTGTCACAGTGTGCTGACTAGGATAAAGGTACCTCTCCTTACTTTATAGGTGAGGTCAGATCCTTGTGTGCTAGCCATGGACACATGGCGATTCTCCATGGGTTTGTGGGTTATGTGACCACTAGGAGTGTACCATGAGAGCATTCTCTAGCTCTCTAGGTCGTGTGTGAGTGGTCAGCCTGATTGCTAGGCTGATTTCCTCCCTTGTGTGAGATTAT
>SZWC01007099.1:109395-121638 GCA_023375785.1 Penium margaritaceum | reverse complement strand
TAGGTGAGGTGAGATCCTTGTGTGCTAGCCATGGACACATGGCGATTCTCCATGGGTTTGTGGGTTATGTGACCACTAGGAGTGTACCATGAGAGCATTCTCTAGCTCTCTAGGTCGTGTGTGAGTGGTCAGCCTGATTGCTAGGCTGATTTCCCCCCTTGTGTGTGATTATGGACTCTAGTCTGTGAGCCTTAGCCTCCATGACCAAATGGTGTGGCTTGTGAGAGGGCTGACTTGCCCAAGCTCTAGATCTATATGTACTCCATCATTTTGAGTGATTGAACAACCATTCTTCAGCACAAGTGATGTCCTTCCAATCACACATGCTCGCTGTTCCAAGGCTCCCTCTCCATCCGGCTGAGTTTCAGGTCTAGAGGAGCAAGTTCAAGGAAACTACCAGATGCGAGCAATCCAATTACACCATTGACAAGATCAGGTAGCAAAATTTCTACTGTCAAAGTTTGAGGCCAATCCAACATTCGGATTGGGAGATATGAATTTTCAAAGTTTTCGAGGTCATGGACTGCCGATATCTGTGTCACCATGGGCTATGGCTCCTTGCCTTAGTCTAAGAAAAGAAAAAGGCAAGAGGTCCAGGGTCAAGACCTGATGGAAGAAATATCCAAAAAGGTCCTAGATTCTTGATTTGCCTTGTTAGAGAGTACTCTCTAGGAAAAAGGCACCTTTCCTTACTTTCTATGTGAGGTGAGATCCTTGTGTGCTAGCCATGGACACATGGCGATTCTCCATGGGATTGTGAAAAATGAGACCACTAGGAGTGTGCCATGAGAGCATTTTCTAACTCTCTAGGTCGTCTGTGAGTGGTCAGCCTGATTGCTAGGCTGATTTCCTCTCTTGTGTGAGATTATGGACTCTAATGTGTGAACCTCAGGTTCCATGGCTAAGTGGTGAAGCTTGTGATAGGGCTGACTTGCCCAAGCTCTAGCTGTATTTATACTCCATCATTTTGATTGATTTGATAACCCTTCTTTTGCAGAAGTGATGCCCTTCCTGTCCCACATACTCGCTGCTCCAAGGCTCCTTTCCTCCTCAAGTTTAAATACTTGATATCAGAGCCAAGTTCTGCCACATTCAGCCTGCTCAGGCCGTCACCTTGACAGTGACGGATTGGGGTGAAACCTTCATTGTTTTTCAAGATCAACCACTGGATCTTCACATTCAAGAGCCAAGCCTTAAAACGAGCCCAAGATTGCAAAGATCCAACACTCGGATTACGAGTTATGCTTGAAACAAGATCGGCGAGGAGATACTCTTCTCTGTGAGTAAGACTGTCGCCTTGTGATGACCATACCTCTCTCGTTTCTTTGTCAAATTTAAAACGTACCACATACAAATTGAAGTATTTTTTCCTAGATTTGTATTGGTAGAAAGATATTTATATTTCATTGGCACGATTGGGAGAAACTCCGTTTACAAGCTGGCTGGTGTAAGTAAGAGTAGGAACAAGAGCATACCATGTTTTGAAAAGTGCATATCTATGAAAATTCCCTATTGATGATACTGTTTTATGGATCAATCTCAAACGGTTTGAGCTGCATTTTGCAGTGGTAGGCTGAGTGTTTTTATAATTCTCACTGTGCTGGCCTCTATAGGCAATTTTCTGTCAGATAGATTACTGGTAGAAGCAGCAGCAGAAGTAGGGGTAGCGCCGCCACTCAAGGGCTCAAAATGGCCGTAGCAGGCATGGTAAGAGCAGCCCATTTCTTAGAGAGGCTGGAAGGAAGTGCCAATTTCACGTTTTGTAAGATCCGTACTCTCCTCCTTTTGGAGGAGAGGGCTTGTGGGAGGTGCTGAGCGACGACGAGCGCACTCCGCCTCCACAGGCAAAAGATATGAGCGCAACAGAGGTAGTGGCGGGGAAGACGCCACAGAAAGGTGCAGCAAATGCAAGTTCATCAACAATAACAGCGGCGACATATGAGGAGTGGAAGAAGGACAGGCAACCCTACAGGCTGCTTCTCAACACCATCTCAAATCCGCATCTTCAGTATGTGGGTGATAAGGCTACTGCAAAAGAGGATTGGGACATGTTGTGTAAGAAGAATGAGAGCAAGGACCTTGCATTCCTCATGCTTTTGGAGGAGAAGATGATGGCCTTGAAAATGGAGGGTGACGAAGGGATAGAGGTGTACTTGGACAGGAAAAAAGAGTTGGCAAAGCAGTTAAAAGTGGCTGGCAACCCTGAGGAAGATAGGAGCTTCGTTCTCCTCTTACCGAGGGGACTCCCCACGAGCTATGACACGGTGCGAGAGACGTTGGAGTGCCAGCCGACTCTAGATCTGGACTTCATCTCCATGCACCTGGTGCAGGTCAGGATGCGTCGCAATGGTCCCAAGCACAATGGCGGCAGCAGCAGAAGTGAAGCAGCTTTTATGGCCAAAGGCTCACGTAACCAGCAGTAGCTGTAGTCCGGGCAGCAGAGACGCAAGAAGGGTAAGTGCCACTATTGCCAGAAAGAGGAGCACTACAAAAAAATGCTTCAAGTTCAAGAGGGACCAGAAGGAACAGCAGCAGTAGCAGCAAAAGTAGCAATCTCCAAAGCAACAGTAGTAGCAGGCACAACAATGTAAACACCAGCAACAGCAGCACAACCAGAGCGACGTGTGCCTTTTTGGCTAAGTGGTGTTGGTTATGAGAGGGCTGATATGCCCAAGCTCTAGCTGTATATGTATTCCATCATTTTGAGTGATTTAACAACCATTCTTCAGCACAAGTGATGCATTTCCAGTCCCATAAGCTTGCTACTCCAAGGCTCCCTTTCTCCTCCACTTCCAACACTTGGTATCAGTGCCAAGTTCTCCCATTTTCAGCCAGCACAGGCCGTCAATTTGAGAGTGACAGGCTGGGATCAAACCTTCACTAAATTTGACAATCAACTACAAGATCTTCAAGTATAAAAAACAAGCTTTGCAACGAGCCCAATATCTTGAAAGTCCAATGGTATGTTGGATCTGGAGGAGAGAGTGAGCCTTCTAGCAGCGAGCATGTCTGACTGGAAGGACATCACTTGTGCTGAAGAATGTTTGTTCAATCACTCAAAGTGATGGAGTACATATAGAACTAGAGCTTGGACAAGTCAGCCCTCTCACAAGCCACACCACTTAGCCATGGGGGCTAAGGCTCACATACTAGAGTCCATAATCTCACACAAGGGAGGAAATCAGCCTAGTAATCAGGCTGACAACTCACTAACGAACTAGAGAGCTAGAGAATGCTCTCATGGCACACTCCTAGTGGTCACATAACCCACAAACCCATGGAGAATCGCCATGTGCCCATGGCTAGCACACAAGGATCTCACCTCACCTAAAAGGTAAGGAAAGGTACCTTTATCCTAGTCAACACTGTATGACAAGGCAATCCTAAGACCAAGGACCTTTTTGGATATTTCTCCGATCAGGTCTTTACCCTGGACCTCTCGCCATGGTCACCTGGATATCGACAGTCGATGACTCCAAAACTACGAAAATTCATATCTCCCAATCCGACTGTTCGATCGGCGTCAAACTTGTGCCATAGACATTTTGCCCCGTGATCTTTCCAATGGTGAAGTCGGATTGACGATCAGAGCAGCATCAGGTACTTTCCTAGATCTTGCTCTTGTGGACCTAAAACTCAGTTGGATGGCTCCTTTCCCAACAATGTCCCACTTTGCCGTAGTCAGAGTGGGCTGATTCTTCATGCCTTCATGCAGAACTGCTGCTTCTCACAGGTAACTAACTTGGTGCAGAAATCAGCGACCTCCTTAGTCGTTGGAGTAAACTCCAGCTTGATGGCACCCTCTTGCTCCATGTGCCTGATGAAATGATATGCGATGTCAATGTACTTGGTGCGTGCATGGTGCTCAAGATTCTTGGCGAGTACGATTGCGCTCTGGTTGTCGACGCGCACAAGAACTAAAACTACTGTACTCCCACTCATCTCTGCCATGAGACGCTGGAGCCAAACTGCTTCCTTGGCTCCAAAGCTGAGAGATACGTACTCAGCTTCTGGACTCAAGGTGGCCAGGACCACCTGCCGCTTGCTGCACCAGCTGATGTGTTGGAACTTGAGGAGAGAGGGAGCCTTGGAGCAGCAAGCATGTGTCATTGGAAGGGCATCACTTGTGCTGAAGAATGGTTATTCAATCACTCAAAATGATGGAGTACATATAGAGCTAGATCTTGGGCAGATCAGCCCTCTCACAAGCCACACCACTTAGCCATGGAGGCTAAGGCTCACACACTATAGTCCATAATCTCACACAAGGGAGGAAATCAGCCTAGCAATCAGACTGACCACTCACACACGACCTAGAGAGCTAGAGAATGCTCTCATGGCACACTCCTAGTGGTCACATAACCCACAAACCCATGGAGAATCGCCATGTATCCATGGCTAGCACACAAGGATCTCACCTAACCTAAAAAGTAAGGAGAGGTACCTTTATCCTAGTGAGCACACTCTGACAAGGCAATCCTAAGACCAAGGACCTTTTTGGATATTTCTCCCATCAGGTCTTGATCCTGGACCTCCTAAGGCATGGAGCCATCACCCATGCCAACCAGACATCGACGGTCCATGACCCCCGAAACTTTGAAAATTCATATCTCCCACTCCGACCGTTGGATCGGTCTCAAACTTGGGTCGTAGACATTTTGCCACCTGATCTTTCCAATGAAGAAGTCGGATTGGCGATCGGAGCAGGCATCTAGTACTTTCCTAGAACTTGCTCCTATGGACCTGAAACTGAGCCAGATGGCTCCTTTCCCAACATGATGGCAACTCCATTCATGAGAAATACATGTCAAGAGATGGACTTGCGGGTCTCCGGATTTGAAGTCCAATCTGCATCTGTGTTGTCGATGATGATGATATTGTCGTTGCCGTTGTAGGTGATGCCGACGTTGATGGTTCTAGCAAGGCAGCGGAAGATCCGCTTCACTGCCTTCTGGTGCTCAGGTGCGGGATTTGCCATGTGCTGGCTCACAGCGCTAACAGCTTGTGCGAGGTCCGGCCTAGTTACCACCATCAAGTACATGAGGCTGCCGACGGCACTCTAGTACTTCTGCCGCTGAGCTGCATTCACTTCTCCATTAAAGCTCACGAGGTACTGACGCGTCTCCAGCGGCGTGGCGATGGATTTTTTCTCTGCCATACCAAACCGCTGCAAAACATCTTTAATGTAGCGGCTCTGCTATAGCGAGAGAGAGTGTGACTTGCGGTCACGTGAGATCAGACATCGGGAAGCGCTCTTGCATGGCTTCCTTCAACTCCTGCAGAGCAGACATGCTGTTGGAAAGGAGGAGAATGTCATCTACATAAACACACAAACCCATGGAGAATCGCCATGTGCCCATGGCTAGCACGCAAGGATCTCACCTCACCTAAAAAGTAAGGAGAGGTACCTTTATCCTAGTGAGCACACTCTGACAAGGCAATCCTAAGACCCTGGACCTTTTTGGATATTTCTCCCATCAGGTCTTGATCCTGGACCTCCTAAGGCATGGAGCCATCACCCATGCCAACCAGACATCGACGGTCCATGACCCCCGAAACTTTGAAAATTCATATCTCCTACTCCGACCGTTGGATCCGTCTCAAACTTGGGTTGTAGACATTTTGCCACCTGATCTTTCCAATGGTGAAGTCGGATCGGCGATCGGAGCAGGCATCTAGTACTTTCCTAGAACTTGCTCCTATGGACCTGAAACTGAGCCAGATGGCTCCTTTCCCAACATGATGGCACCTCCATTCATGAGTAAGACATGTCCAAAGATGGACTTGCGGGTCTCCGGATTTGAAGTCCAATCTGCATCTGTGTAGCCGATGATGATGTTGTCGTTGTCGTTGTAGGTGATGCCGATGTTGATGGTTCTAGCAAGGCACCGGAAGATCCGCTTCACTGCCTTCTGGTGCTCAGGTGCGGGATTTGCCATGTGCTGGCTCACAGCGCTAACAGCCTGTGCGAGGTCCGGCCTAGTTACCACCATCAAGTACATGAGGCTGCCGACGGCACTCTAGTACTTCTGCCGCTGAGCTGCATTCACTTCTCCATTAAAGCTCACGAGGTACTGACGCGTCTCCAGCGGCGTGCCGATGGATTTTTTCTCTGCCATACCAAACCGCTGCAAAACATCTTTAATGTAGCGGCTCTGCTATAGCGAGAGAGAGTGTGACTTGCAGTCACGTGAGATCAGACATCTGGAAGTGCTCTTGCATGGCTTCCTTCAACTCCTGCAAAGCATACATGCTGTTAGAAAGGAGGAGCATGTCATCTACATAAACAATGATGATGAGGATCTCATGCTCATGCTGCCAGCGATACACGCTGTAGTCACACTCGCTGCGCTCAAACCCCATGTATTGCAACGCCGCATCCAACTTCTGGTTCGAAGCACGCGACGCTTGCTTGAGGCCATACAGCGACTTGTGCAGCTTGCAAACCATGTGCTCCTGGCCATCCATGACGAACCCCTCCGGCTGCTCCATGTAGATCTCCTCTTCCAAGTCATCATTCAAGAATACCGTCTTGACATCCATGTGGTGAACTTCGAAGTCCTCAGCTGCTGCATAAGTGAGGAGCGTGCGCACAGAGGCAAACTTTGCAAGAGCGTCAAACGTTTATGTGTAGTCGATGCCCTCCTTCTGCGAGTAGCCTTTGGCAACCAGCCTCGCCTTGTACTTTTCAAGGTTACCATCTGCTCCCCGCTTCTTTAGAACACCCACTTGCACTTGATCACCTTACATCCAGGCGGACGCTCAGTCAGCTCCCACGTGCTGTTGTCTAGCTACGACTGTATCTCCTGCTGCACGGCTAGCGTCCAATCTGCTGCATCCAGTGCAGCCATGGCCTCCTTGTATGACGTTGGCGTTATGTTCTGTGTATGCCCCTGGTCCAATCAGCAGAAGATTTAAGACTAGATACGAACTGGGCTTGTGGCGCAAGTCTCCCAGCGACATGCCAAAGAGGGTGAGAGAGACAAGGCATGCACTACTCATCCTTGTGGAGTAAGTCCCCTTGGTCTACTCTTGGTAGTGGACCTGGTGCATGCTCCTTAGGACAACTTCCTACAGCCTAGTGGGTCAAGGCGCCGTCTCGCAAGCGAGAGGTCCGGGGTCGAATCCTCCCAAGACCAAATTTTCTTTGTGAGTAAAAAGGGCCAAAGAAGCTTCGTAGAAGCCTCTAAGGTCTAAGTACCAGAGCGCCGTCGGCAGTCTCATGTACCTGATGGTGGCAACCAGGCCAGACCTCGCACAGGCTGTGAGCGCTGTGAGTCAGCACATGGCTAATCCCGGACCGGAGCACCAGAAGGCAGTGAAGCGGATCTTCCGCTACCTTGCTGGAACCATCAACATCGGCATCACCTACAACGGCAATGACAATAGCATCATCGGCTACACAGACGCAGATTGGGCTTCAAACCCTGAGGACCGCAAATCCATCTCCGGACATTGTTGGGAAAGGAGCCATCTGGCTCAGTTTCAGGTCCACAGGAGCAAGTTCCAGGAAAGTACCAGATGCCTGCTCCGATCGCCAATCCGACTTCACCATTGGAAAGATCAGGTGGCAAAATGTCTATGGTCCAAGTTTGAGGCCGATCCAACGGTCGGATTGGGAGATATGAATTTTCGAAGTTTCGGGGGTCATGGACCGTCGATGTCTGGGTGGGCATGGGTGATGGCTNATTCTCCATGGGTTTGTGGGTTATGTGACCACTAGGAGTGTGCCATGAGAGCATTCTCTAGCTCTCTAGGTCGTGTGTGAGTGGTCAGCCTGATTGCTAGGCTGATTTCCTCCCTTGTGTGAGATTATGGACTCTAGTGTGTGAGCCTTAGCCTCCATGGCTAAGTGGTGTGGCTTGTGAGAGGGCTGACTTGCCCAAGCTCTAGCTCTATATGTACTCCATCATTTTGAGTGATTGAACAACCATTCTTCAGCACAAGTGATGCCCTTCCAATCACACATGCTCGCTGCTCCAAGGCTCCCTCTCCTCAAGTTCCAACATTTGGTATCAGAGCCAAGTTCTGCCACTTCCAGCCAGCGCAGGCCGTCACTTTGAGAGTGACGGGTTGGCATCAAACCTTCACCAGATTTGAAAATCAACCACTAGATCTTCAAGTTCAAAAGACAAGCTTTCCAACGAGCCCATAAGCGCGAAGATCCAACGGTCAGATTGAGAGTTATGCTCAAAACGAGGTCAGCCAGGGCTACAGTCTTCTCTATGAGTAAGACTGTCGCCTTGTGATGACCATAACTCTCTGGTTTCTTTGTCAAATTTAAAAAGTGGCACATGCGAATTGTAGTATTTTTCCTAAGCTTTGCATTGGTGCAAAAAATATTTGCATTCCATCGATTCGTTTGGGAGAAACGCCGTTTACAAACTGGCTGGTCTGAGTTGGAGTAGGAGCAGAAGCATACCCTGTTTTCAAGAGGGCATATCTTTCAAAATCCCCTGTTGATAACCCTGTTTTATGGGTCGATCTGAAATGTTTTGAGCTGAATTTTCCAGTGGTGGGCTCAGTTTTTCAAAATTCGCAGTCTGCTGGTATCTACAGTCCATTTTCTGTCAGACAGATTTCTGGCAGAAGCAGCAGCAGAAGCAGGGGTAGCGCCTCCATCCAAGGGCAGCGCTGAGCATCACCAAGGCTCAAAATGGCAGCAGCTGGCGTTGTAATAGCAGCCCAGCCTTTGGAGAGGCTGGAGGGACGCGCCAACTTCACGTTTTGGAAGATCCGTACCCGCCTCCTTTTGGAGGAGAGGGGCTTGTGGGAGGTGGTGAGCGGCGACGAGCCGGCTCCAGTTCCACAAGCAAAAGGCATCACCGCAGCGCAGGTGGTGGCGGGGAAGACGCCGCAAAAGGGTGCAGCTGATGCGGGTTCTTCTGCAGCTGTACCAGCGACGTACGAGGAGTGGAAGAAGAAGGACATGCAGGCCTACAGGTTGCTTGTTAACACCATCTCCAACCCGCATCTTCAGTACGTGAGTGACAAGGCTACTGCAAAGGAGGGGTGGGACACGTTGTGCAAGAAGTATGAGAGCAAGGATCCTGCATTCCTCATGCTTTTGGAGGAAAAGATGATGGCGCTGAAAATGCAGGGTGGTGAAGGGATGGAGGCGTATCTGGACAGGGCAATGGAGCTGGCAAAGCAACTGAGAGCGGCTGGTAATCCTCTGGAAGAGACGCGCTTCATTCTCCTCTTGCTGAGGGGACTCCCAACCAGCTACGACACGTTGCGAGAGACGTTGGAGTGCCAGCCGACTCTTGACCTCGACTTCATCTGCACGCACTTGGTGCAGGTGGAACTGCGTCGCAATGCAGCAAAGCGCAATGGCGGCAGCAGCAGTAGTGAAGCAGCTTTCATGGCCATGGGCTCACGCAACCAGCAGCAGCAGCAGTCCGGGCAGCAGAGAGGCAAGAAGAAGGGCAAGTGCCACTATTGCCAGAAAGAGGGGCACTACAAGAAAGAGTGCTTCAAGTTTAAGAGGGACCAGAAGGAGCAGCAGCAGCAGCAGCAAAAGCAGCAATCTCCACAGCAACAGCAGCAGCAGTCACAGCAACGGCAGCAGCAACAGCAGCAGCAGCGGAACCAGACTAGCGTGCGCCATTTTGGCAACATGAACGTCACCAAGGAGGTGCGCGACCGCCTCTTCATGGCGAAGTCTAACATGTCGCAGAAGGAAAAGGCGGATCTGGCATGGTACAAGGACTCGGGGTGTACCAAGAGTCTGACGCACCACAAGGAGTGGTTCACACAGCTGCTCTCCATTCCTCCTCGGCCGCTTGCTTTAGGTGATGATCGAGTGGTGTATGCTGAGGGGATTGGGATTGTGGAGATGTGGTTGGAGACCCCGCGTGGCATTGAAGTGGGAGTTTTCCATGGCGTGCTGTATGTGCCTGATACTGCGTTCAACCTTCTCTCAGTGTCCTCTCTCACAAACACAGGACTGCGCGTTGTCTTCGATGATGACTATGGCTACATCCTCAACAAGGAAACAGGAGAGGAGTTGGCCAAGTCGGTGAAGGAGGGCGACATGTACCGCCTGCTGGGGGCGACCAAGATCCCGCGTGAACAGAGTCTTGCAGCAGTGGTGCAGGCGACAGATGGCGAGATCTGGCATGCGCGCTACGGGCACATTGGCATGCGCGCCTTGCAGCAGCTTCAAGCAAAGCAGATGGTGCGTGACCTGCCAACCATATCTAACTTTGAGCAGCAGTTGTGCATCGGCTGTTTGGAGGGGAAGCAACACCGCGAGGCGTTCTCTCGAGCAGGGGAGCGTACAAAAGAGGTGTTGGAGCTGGTTCACACGGACTTGTGCGGTCCAATGCAGACCCAGAGCTTTGGAGGCTCTAGGTATTTTCTCACCTTCATTGATGATTTCAGCCGTTACACTGCTGTGTACTTCCTTTCCTCCAAGGACTAGTGCTTTGACAGGTTCAAGGAGTTCAAGGCCATGATGGAGAACCAGACCGGCAAGAAGATCAAGGCGCTGCGCAGCGATCGCGGTGGAGAATATCTTAGCAAGGAATTCCAAGACTACCTCGCAGCAGCTGGCATCAAGGCGCAGCGTACCGCGCCATACTCGCCGCAGCAGAACGGTGTAGCAGAACGCGCCAACCGTACCATTGTGGAGTCGGCGCGCTCCATGCTGCACGCGGCTCGGCTGACCTACGACTTCTGGACTGAAGCCGTGAGCACTGCAGTTTACATCAAGAACCGCAGTCCAACCAAGGCCCTGGAGCAGATGACGCCGTACGAGGCGTGGTTCTGCAAGAAGCCGAGCGTGGGTCATGTTCGCGCGTTTGGCAGCTTGGCGCACATGCACGTGCCAAAGGAGAAGCGGCAAAAGTGGGACGTGAAGAGTGCACAGATGCTGATGATTGGCTACGACGTGGCAAGCAAGGCGTATCGCCTCTATGAGAGGGATACAGGCCACGTCATCATCTCCAGGGATGTCGTCTTCAATGAGAGCAACGTCATCGGCACCAACATCGTGTGTGAAGAGGCAGCAGAACCAGCAGCTGACAAGACGGTTCGAGCAAAAATTCTTCTTGACCCAGTTTCTCCCGATCCTTCCTCTACTGTGACAGTGCGAGAATCACTCTACTCTCCCATGACTGATGTTGCAGACACAGCAGCCTCATCGGAAGAAGCAGAGGAGGGAGATGTAGCACCACCAGCAGCAGCAGTTGTGCCAGCAGCACCGCGCCAGCCACCCGCTAACGCTCCAGCACCAGGTCGCAGGTACCCTCTTAGGGTGCGTTACAAGCCTGGTGAGCGCGGCCATTTCTGGATGCTGCAGAAACCAGAACAGATGAACGTCGCAGTTGCAGCAGATTCAGATGAGCCAACGTCATACAAGGAGGCCATGGCTGCACCGGATGCAGCAGATTGGGCGCAAGCCGTGCAGCAGGAGATACAGTCGCAGCTGGAGAACGGCACGTGGGAGCTGACTGAACGTCCACCAATACGTAAGGTGATCAAGTGCAAGTGGGTGTTCAAGAAGAAGCGGGGAGCAGATGGTAACCTGGAAAAATACAAGGCGAGGCTGGTCGCCAAGGGCTACTCACAGCAGGAGGGCATCGACTACACAGAAATTTTTGCCCCCGTCGCAAAGTTTGCCTCTGTGCGCACGCTCCTCTCTTATGCAGCAGCTGAGGACTTCGAGGTTCACCACATGGATGTCAAGACGGCATTCTTGAATGGTGACTTGGAGGAAGAGATCTACATGGAGCAGCCGGAGGGGTTCGTCATGGATGGCCAGGAGCACCTGGTCTGCAAGCTGCAGAAGTCGCTGTACGGCCTCAAGCAAGCGTCGCGTGCTTGGAACCAGAAGTTGGATGCGGCGTTGCAGTGCATGGGGTTTGAGCGCAGCGAGTGTGACTACAGCGTGTATCGCTGGCAGCATGAGCATGAGATCCTCATCATCATTGTCTATGTGGATGACATGCTCCTCCTTTCCAACAGCATGTCTGCACTGCAGGAGTTCAAGGAAGCCATGCAGGAGCGCTTCCAGATGTCTGATCTCGGGGAAGCATCATACTTCCTCGGTATCCAGATCACACGTGACCGCAAGTCACGCTCTCTCTCGCTGCAGCAGAGCCGCTACATCAAGGATGTTTTGCAGCGGTTCGGCATGGCAGAGGCAAAACCCATCGGCACGCCGCTGGAGACGCGGCAGTACCTCGTGAGCTTCAATGGAGAAGCAAATGCAGCTGAGCGGCAAAAGTACCAGAGCGC
>SZWC01007099.1:77294-90526 GCA_023375785.1 Penium margaritaceum | reverse complement strand
TGGCCTAGGCTTCTCGCACTGCAACAACAATCCCAGCGTGTATGTGCGTGTGGATGACCACGGACTGTTGCTCGTAGTGTTGTACGTTGATGACCTGATTCTGGCCTCCACCTCCATGAAGGCCCTCGAGGCCCTCAAGGAGAAGCTGCATGGGCGGTTTCAGATGAAGGACATGGGCGAGCTCGAGTACTACTTGGGCATTGCTATGCATCGCAACCAAGCTAAAGGCACCATCGAGCTCAACCAAACGAAGTACATCTCAGAGGTGCTTCGGCGCTATGGCATGGAAGACGCCAAACCCCTCAGCACTCCTCTTCCGACGAAATGCAATCTCACCTCCGCCCACTCGCCCAACATGGAAGCCGAGTGCCGCGAAATACAGGATGTGCCATACCGGTCTGCCGTGGGTAGCATCATGTATGCCATGATTGGCACGCGGCCGGACATCTCCTTTGCTGTGGGGCTAGTCAGTCGGTTCGTGGCCAGCCCTGGGCCACTCCACTGGCAGGCCCTGAAGCGCATTTTGTGCTATCTCAACAAGACACAGCACATGGGGCTGCAGTATGGCGGCCTTGAAGGAACAGACCCTTTGTGCCTCAAATGCTACACCGACGCAGATTTTGGAGGTAACGTGCATGATAGGAAGTCCACCTCGGGCTTTGTGTGCCTTGTGAACGGCGGCGCTGTGTCGTGGGCTAGCCACAAGCAAGACTGTGTCTCCATCTCAATCGCAGAAGTTGAGTACGTGGCGCTGTCTGAGGTGTGCAAGGAGACGCAGTGGCTACGAAGCTTGCTCGCTGAGATGTACGCACCACAAAAGGAGGCCACGGTCATCCACGTCGACAACCAGAGCGCGATGGACATCGCGTTCAAAGACACCCTCTCCAGGCGGACCAAGCACATCGACATTCTCTATCACTACACGCGCGACCTCGTCACCAAGGGAGTGGTGGATCTGCAGTACATTACGACCAAGCAGATGCCCGCGGACTTCTTGACCAAGCCGCTGGACAGTGATCCGCACATGGGAGGGGCACGGGGCATCGGGATGCTAAGCGCAGCACAAAGGACTGAACGGGCAGCCTACTTCACAAGAAGCCGACATCGCTGGGTCCATGGCCGCAGCAGGAATCTAGCCGTAGATGGACGCAGGTGCAAGGGAGAGTTTATTATGTTCTGTGTATGCCCCTGTTCCAATCAGCGGAAGATTTAAGACTGGGTATGCATTTCGCTTGTAGCGCAAGTCCCCCAGCGACATGGAAGAGAGGCTGAGAGAGACAAGGTATGCACTACTCATCCTTGTGGAGTAAGTCCCCTTGGTCTACTCTTGGTAGTGTACCTGGTGCATGCTCCTTAGGACAACTTCCTACAGCCTAGTGGGTCAAGGCACCGTCTCGCAAGCGAGAGGTCCGGGGTCGAATCCTCCAAGGACCAAATTTTCTTTGTGACTAAAAAGGGCCAAGGAAGCTTCGTAGAAGCCTCTAAGGTCCAAGGTGGATCAAGCGCCACTTGGCAGTCACAGAGGGTGCCATGTCATCAAAGCTGATAACACTGTCTAGGGTAGCCTTGGGGGGAGGTCCCTCCAAGGAGCCAATGGGAGCATTGTCCAGAAACTATATAAGGCCTGTCATTTGCATGTGATTCTATCATCATCTCTTACTCTTGAGACTTAGGAGAAAACTAATCCCTTGTTGGCCACCAAGAAAGAGGATAAAGAACATGTTCAAGTGCACACTTTGGTGTGTAACATTGCCAGTTGGGTCAGAGTTTGGAACACTCTCCGGCCACGGTTGGGACAAGCTAAGTGAACCTTTCAGTGTGGAAACACCACTCTGTGGGTGATCTCTACCTTGGTTGAAATACCAAGGGCGGTCGGCAGTTTGCCTTTCGGCAACGTTTACTCTAGACCGTGGCCAAGGGCGGAGTGACAGTTGGCTCATCCAAAAATGGCCGCGCTCACCAGGCTTGTAACGTACCCTTGTTGGAACTTGAGGAGAGAGGGAGCCTTGGAGCAGCAAGCATATGTGATTGGAAGGGCATCACTTGTGCTGAAGAATGGTTGTTCAATCACTCAAAATGATGGAGTACATACAGAGCTAGAGCTTGGGCAAGTCAGCCCTCTCACAAGCCACACCACTTAGCCATGGAGGCTAAGGCTCACACACTAGAGTCCATAATCTCACACAAGGGAGGAAATCAGCCTAGCAATCAGGCTGACCACTCACACACGACCTATAGAGCTAGAGAATGCTCTCATGGCACACTCCTAGTGGTCAGATAACCCACAAACCCATGGAGAATTGCCATGTGTCCATGGCTAGCACACAAGGATCTCACCTCACCTAAAAAGTAAGGAGAGGTACCTTTATCCTAGTCAGCACACTCTGACAAGGTAATCCTCAGACCAAGGACCTTTTTCGATATTTCTCCCATCAGGTCTTGATCCTAGACCTCTTGCCTTTTTCTTTTCTTCGGCTAAGACATGGATTCATCACCCATGCCCACCCAGACATCGACGGTCCATGACCCCTGAAACTTTGAAAATTCATCTCCCAATCCGACCGTTGGATCGGTCTCAAACTTGGGCCGTAGACATTTTGCCACCTGACCTTTCTAATGGTGAAGTCGGATTGGCGATCGGAGCAGGCATCTGGTACTTTCCTGGAAATTGCTCCTGTGGACCTGAAACTGAGCCGGATGGCTCCTTTCCCAACAATCTCCCACATTGCCGCAGTCAGAGTGGGCTGAGTCCACATGCCTTCATGCAGAACTGCTGCTTCTCACGGGTCAGTGGCTTGGTGGAGAAATCAGCGACCTGCTTGCTGGTTGGAGTAAACTCCAGCTTGATAGCACCCTCCTGCACCATGTGCCTGATGAAATGATATGCGATGTCAATGTGCTTGGTGTGTGCATGGTGCTCAGGATTCTTGGCGAGTGCGATTGCGCTCTGGTTGTCGACGCGCACAGGAACTGGAACTGCTGCACTCCCACTCATCTCTGCCATGAGACGTTGGAGCCAAACTGCTTCCTTGGCTCTAAAGCTGAGAGATACGTACTCAGCTTCTGTACTTGAGGTGGCCACGACCACCTGCCGCTTGCTACACCAACTGATTACCCCACCATTCATGAGGAATACATGTCCAGAGATGGACTTGCGGTCCTCAGGGTTTGAAGCCCAATCTACGTCTGTGTAGCCGATGATACTGTTGTCATTGCCGTTGTAGGTGATGCCGATGTTGATGGTTCTAGCAAGGTAGCGAAAGATCCGCTTCACTACCTTCTGGTGCTCCGGTCCGGGATTAGCCATGTGCTGGCTCACAACGCTCACAGCTTGTGCGAGGTCCGGCCTGGTTGCCACCATCAGGTACATGAGACTGCCGACGGCGCATTGGTACTTCTGCCGCTCAGCTGCATTTGCTTCTCCATTAAAGCTCACGAGGTACTGCCGCGTTTCGAGCGGCATGCCGATGGGTTTTGCCTCTGCCATGCCGAACCGCTGCAAAACATCCTTGATGTAGCGGCTCTGCTGCAGCGAGAGAGAGCGTGACTTGCGGTCACGCGTGATCTGGATACCGAGGAAGTATGATGCTTCCCCGAGATCAGACATCTGGAAGTGCTCCTACATGGCTTCCTTGAACTCATGTAGTGCAGACATGCTGTTGGAAAGGAGGAGCATGTCATCCACATAGACAATGATGATGAGGATCTCATGCTCATATTGCCAGCGATACACGCTGTAGTCACACTCGCTGCGCTCAAACCCCATGCACTGCAACACCGCATCCAGCTTCTGGTTCCAAACACGCGACGCTTGCTTGAGGCCGTATAGCGACTTCTGTAGCTTGAAGACCAGGAACTCCTGGCCATCCATGACGAACCCCTCCGGCTGCTCAATATACATCTCTTCCTCCAAGTCACGATTCAAGAATGCCGTCTTGACATCCATGTGGTGAACCTCGAAGTCCTCAGCTGCTGCATAAGAGAGGAGCGTGCGCACAGAGGCAAACTTTGCAACAGGGGCAAAAGTTTCTGTGTAGTCGATGCCCTCCTGCTGCGAGTAGCCCTTGGCGACCAGTCTCGCCTTGTACTTTTCCAGGTTACCATCTGCTCCCCGCTTCTTCTTACAGACCCACTTGCACTTGATCACCTTACGTCCTGGTGGACGTTCAGTCAGTTCCCACGTGCCGTTCTCCAGCTGCGACTGTATCTCCTGCTGCACGGCTTGCGCCCAATCTGCTGCATCTGGTGCAGCCATGGCCTCCTTGTATGACGTTGGCTCATCTGAATCTGCTTCAACTGCGACGTTCATCTATTCTGGTTTCTGCAGCATCCAGAAATGGCCGCGCTCACCAGGCTTGTAACGCACCCTAAGAGGGTACCTGCGACCTGGTGCTGGAGCAATAGCGGGTGGCTGGCGCGATGTTGCTGGCACAACTGCTGCTGCAAGTGGTGCTACATCTCCTTCCTCTGCTTCTGCTGATCAGGCTGTTGTATCTGCAACATCAGACATGGGAGAGTAGAGTCATTCTCCCACTGTCACAGTAGAGGAAGGATCGGGAGAAACAGGGTCAAGAAGAATTTCTGCTCCAACCGTCTCGTCAGCTGCTGGTTCTGCTGCCTCTTCACACATGATGTTGGTGCCGATGACGTTGCTCTCATTGAAGACGACATCCTTGGAGATGATGACGTGGCCTGTATCCCTCTCGTAGAGGCGATACACCTTGCTTGCCACGTCGTAGCCAATCATCAGCATCTGCGCACTCTTCGCGTCCCACTTTTGCCGCTTCTCTTTTGGCACGTGCATGTGCGCCAAGGCGCCCAACGCGCGAAGATGACCCACGCTCGGGTACTTGCCAAACCACGCCTCGTACGGCGTTATTTGCTCAGGGCCTTGGTTGTACTGCGGTTCTTGATGTAGACCGCAGTGCTCACGGCTTCAGCCCGGAAGTCGTAGGTCAGCCGGGCCGCATGCAGCGTGGAACGCGCTGACTCCACAATGGTACGATTGGCGCGTTCTGCTACACCGTTCTGCTGCGGCGAGTATGGCGCGGTACGTTGCGCCTTGATGCCAGCTGCTGCGAGGTAGTCCTGGAATTCTTTGCTCAGGTAGTCCCCACCGCGGTCGTTGCGCAACGCCTTGATCTTCTTGCCTGATTGGTTCTCCACCATGGCCTTGAACTCCTTGAACCTGTCAAAGTTCTGGTCCTTGGAGGAAAAGAAGTACACAACAGTGTAACGGCTGAAATCATCAATGAAGGTGAGAAAATACCTAGAGCCTCCAAAGCTCTGGATCTGCATCGGTCCGCACAAGTCCGTGTGGACCAGCTCCAACACCTCTTTTGCACGCTCCCCTACTCCAGAGAACGCCTCGCGGTGTTGCTTCCCCTCCAAACATCCGATGCATAACTGCTGCTCAAAGTAAGAGATGGTAGGCAGGTCACGCACCATCTGCTTTGCTTGAAGCTGCTACAAGGCGCGCATGCCGATGTGGCCGTAGCGCGCATGCCAGATCTCACCATCTGTCGCCTGCACCATTGCTGCAAGACTTTGCTCACGCGGGATCTTGGTCACCCCCAGCAGGCGGTACATGTCGCCCTCCTTTACCGACTTGGCTAACTCCTCTCCTGTTTCCTTGTTGAGGATGTAGCCATAGTCATCATCGAAGACAACGCGCAGTCATGTGTTGTTGAGAGAGGACTCTGAGAGAAGATTGAACGCAGCATCAGGCACATACAGCATGCCATGGAAAACTCCCACTTCAATGCCACGCGGGGTCTCCAACCACATCTCCACAATCCCAATCCCCTCAGCATACACCACCCGATCATCACCCAAAGCAATCGGCCGAGGAGGAATGGAGAGAAGCTGTGTGAACCACTCCTTGTGGTGCGTCAGACTCTTGGNCAGTCGCGCACCTCCTTGGCAACGTTCCTGTTGCCAAAATGGCGCACGCTAGTCTGGTTCTGCTGCTGCTGCTGCTGCTGGCGTTGCTGTGACTGCTGCTGCTGTTGCTGTGGAAATTGCTGCTTTTGCTGCTGCTGCTGCTGCTGCTCTTTCTGGTCCCTCTTGAACTTGAAGCACTCTTTCTTGTAGTGCCCCTCTTTCTGGCAATAGTGGCACTTGCCCTTCTTCTTGCCTCTCTGCTGCCCGGACTGCTGCTGCATCTGGTTGCGTGAGCCCATGGACATGAAAGCTGCTTCACTGCTGCTGCCGCCATTGCGCTTTGCCGCATTGCGACGCAATTCCACCTACACCAGGTGTGTGCAGATGAAGTCGAGGTCCAGAGTTGGCTAGCACTCCAGTGTCTCTCGTACCGTGTCGTAGCTGGTTGGGAGTCCCCTCAGCAAGAGGAGGATGAAGCGCGTCTCTTCCACAGAATTGCCGGCCGCTCTCAGCTGCTTCGCCAGCTCCTTTGCCCTGTCCAGATACGCCTCCATCCCTTCACCGCCCTGCATTTTCAGCGCCATCATCTTTTCCTCCAAAAGCATGAGGAATGCAGGATCCTTGCTCTCATACTTCTTGCACAACGTGTCCCACCCCTCCTTTGCAGTAGCCTTGTCACTCACGTACTGAAGATGCGGGTTGGAGATGGTGTTAACAAGCAACCTGTAGGCCTGCATGTCCTTCTTCTTCTACTCCTCGTACGTCGCTGGTACAGCTGCAGAAGAACCCGCATCAGCTGCACCCTTTTGCGGCGTCTTCCCCGCCACCACCTGCGTTGCGGTGAAACCTTTTGCCTGTGGAACTGGAGCCGGCTCGTCGCCGCTCACCACCTCCCACAAGCCCCTCTCCTCCAAAAGGAGGCGGGTACAGATGTTCCAAAACGTGAAGTTGGCACGTCCCTCCAGCCTCTCCAAAGGCTGGGCTGCTGTCACAACGCTAGCTGCTCCCATTTTGAGCCCTGGTGATGCTCAGCGCTGCCCTTGGATGGAAGCGCTACCCCTGCTTCTGCTACTGCTTCTGCCAGAAATCTGTCTGACAGAAAATGGACTGTAGGTGCCAGCAGACTGGGAATTTTCAGCTCAAATCCTTTCAAATCGACCCATAAAACAGGGTCGTCAACAGGGGATTTTGAAAGATATGCCCTCTTGAAAACAGGGTATGCTTCTGCTCCCACTCCAACTCAGACCAGCCAGTTTGTAAATGGCGTTACTCCCAAACAAATCAATGGAATGCAAATAATTTTGCATCAATGGAAAGCTTAAAAAAAATACTACAATGAGCATGTGCCACTTTTTAAATTTGACAAAGAAATGAGAGAGTTATGGTCATTACAAGGCGACGGTCTTACTCATAGAGAAGAGTGTAGCCCTGGCGGACCTCGTTTTGAGCATAACTCTCAATCCGACTGTTGGATCTTCATGATCTTGGGCTCGTTGGAAAGCTTGTCTCTTGAACTTGAAGATCTGGTGAAGGTTTACCCAACCCGTCACTCCCAAAGTGACGGCCTGTGCTGGCTGGAAGTGGCAGAACTTGGCTCTGATACCATATGTTGGAACTTGAGGAGAGAGGGAGCCTTGGAGCAGCGAGCATGTGTGATTGGAAGGGCATCACTTGTGCTGAAGAATGGTTGTTCAATCACTCAAAATAATGGAGTACATATAGAGCTAGAGCTTGGGCAAGTCAGCCCTCCCATAAGCCACACCACTTAGCCATGGAATCTAAGGCTCACACACTAGAGTCCATAATCTCACACAAGGGAGGAAATCAGCCTAGCAATCAGGCTGACCACTCACACACGACCTAGAGAGCTAGAGAATGCTCTCATGGCACACTCCTAGTGGTCACATAACCCACAAACCCATGGAGAATCGCCATGTGTCCATGGCTAGTACACAAGGATCTCACCTCACCTAAAAAGTAAGGAGAGGTACCTTTATCCTAGTCAGCACACTCTGACAAGGCAATCCTAAGACCAAGGACCTTTTTGGATATTTCTCCCATCAGGTCTTGACCCTGGATTTCTTGCCTTTTTCTTTTCTCAGGCTAAGGCATGGAGCCATCACCCATGCCCACCCAGACATCGTCGGTCCATGAGCCCCGAAACTTGGAAAATTCATATCCCCAATCCGCTTGTTGAATCGGTCTCAAACTTGGGTCGTAGACATTTTGCCTCCTGATCTTTCCAATGGTGAAGTCGGATTGGCGATCAGAGCACGCATCTGGTACTTTCCTGGAACTTGCTCTTGTGGACCTGAAACTGAGCCAGATGGCTCCTTTCCCAACAATCTCCCACTTTGCCGCAGTCAGAGTGGGCTCAGTCTTCATGCCTTCATGCAGAACTGCTACTTCTCACGAGTCACTGGCTTGGTGCAGAATTCAGCGACCTGCTTGCTGGTTGGAGTAAACTCCAGCTTGATAGCACCCTCCTGCACCATGTGCCTGATGAAATGATATGCGATGTCAATGTGCTTGGTGCATGCATGGTGCTCAGGACTCTTGGCGAGTGCGATTGCGCTCTGGTTGTCGACGCGCACAGGAACTGGAACTGCTGCACTCCTACTCATCTCTGCCATAAAACGTTGGAGCCAAACTGCTTCCTTGGCTCCAAAGCTGAGAGATACGTACTTTGCTTCTGTACTTGAGGTGGCCACGACCACCTGCTGCTTGCTGCACCAAATGATGGCCCTACCATTCATGAGGAACACATGTCCAGAGATGGACTTGCGGTCCTCAGGGTTTGAAGCCCAATCTGCGTCTGTGTAGCCGATGATGCTGTTTTCATTGCCGTTGTAGGTGATGCCGATGTTGATGGTTCCAGCAAGGTAGCCGAAGATCCGCTTCATTGCCTTCTGGTGCTCCGGTCCGGGATTAGCCATGTGCTGGCTCACAGTGCTCACAGCCTGTGCGAGGTCCGGCCTGGTTGCCACCATCAGGTACATGAGACTGCCGACGGCGCTGTGGTACTTCTGCCGCTCAGCTGCATTTGCTTCTCCATTGAAGCTCACAAGGTATTGTCGCGTTTCCAGTGGCGTGCCGATGGATTTTGCCTCTGCCATGCCGAACCGCTGCAAAACATCCTTGATGTAGCGGCTCTAGTGCAGTCAGAGAGAGCGTGACTTGCGGTCACGCGTGATCTGGATTCCGAGGAAGTATGATGCTTTCCCGAGATCAGACATCTGGAAGCACTCCTGCATGGCTTCCTTGAACTCCTGCAGTGCAGACATGCTGTTGGAAAGGAGGAGCATGTCATCCACATAGACAATGATGATGAGGATCTCATGCTCATACTGCCAGCGATACACGTTGTAGTCACCCTCGCTGCGCTCAAACCCCATGTACTGCAACGCCGCATCCAAGGTCTGGTTCCAAGCACGCGACACTTGCTTGAGGCCGTACATCGACTTCTGCAGCTTACAGACCAGGTGCTCCTGGCCATCCATGACGAACCCCTCCGGCTGCTCCATCTAGATCTCTTCCTCCAAGTCACCATTCAAGAATGTCGTCTTGACATCCATGTGGTGAACCTCGAAGTCCTCAGCTGCTGCATAAGAGAGATGTGTGCGCACAGAGGCAAACTTTGCAACAGGGGCAAAAGTTTCTGTGTAGTCGATGCCCTCCTGCTGCGAGTAGCCCTTGGCGACCAGCCTGGCCTTGTACTTTTCCAGGTTATCATCTGCTCTCCGCTTCTTCTTAAAGACCTACTTGCACTTGATCATTATACGTCTTGGTGGACGTTCAGTCAGCTCCCACGTGCCGTTCTCCAGCTGCGACTGTATCTCCTACTGCACGGCTTGTGCCCAATCTGCTCCATCCGGTGCAGCCATGGCCTCCTTGTATGACGTTGACTCATCTGAATCTGCTGTAACTGCAACGTTCATCTGTTCTGGTTTCTGCAGCATTTAGAAATGGCCGCGCTCACTTGGCTTGTAACGCACCCTAAGAGGGTACCTGCGACCTGGTGCTGGAGCGTTAGCGGGAGGCTGGCGCGGTGCTGCTGGCAGAACTCCTGCTGCTGGTGGTGCTATATCTCCCTCCTCTGCTTCTACCGATGAGGCTGTTGTATCTGCAACATCAGACATGGGAGAGTAGAGTGATTCTCCCACTGTCACAATAGAGGAAGGATCGGGAGAAACTGGGTCAGGAAGAATTTCTGCTGCAACTGTCTCGTCAGCTGCTGGTTCTGCTGCCTCTTCACAAACGATGTTGGTGCCGATGACGTTGCTCTCATTGAAGACGACATCCCTGGAGATGATGACGTGGCCTGTATCCCTCTCGTAGAGGCGATACGCCTTGCTTGCCACGTCGTAGCCAATCATTAGCATCTACGCACTCTTCGTGTCCCACTTTTGCCGCTCCTCTTTTGGCACGTGCATGTGCGCCAAATTGTCAAATGCGCGAAGATGACCCACGCTCGGCTTCTTGCCGAACCATGTCTCGTACGGCATCATCTGCTCCAGGGCCTTGGTTGGACTGCGGTTCTTGATGTAGACCGCAGTGCTCACGGCTTCAGCCCAGAAGTCGTAGATCAACCGGACCGCGTGCAGCATGGAGCGCACTGACTCCACAATGGTACGATGTGCGCATTCTGCTAAACCGTTCTGCTGCGGCGAGTATGGTGCGGTACGTTGCGCCTTGATGCCTGCTGCTGCGAGGTAGTCTTGGAATTCCTTGCTCAGGTACTCTCCACCGCGGTCGCTGCATAACGCCTTGATCTTCTTGCCAGACTGGTTCTCTACCATGGCCTTGAACTCCTTGAACCTGTCAAAGCACTGGTCCTTGGAGGAAGGGAAGTACACTACAGTGTAACGGCTGAAATCATCAATGAAGGTGAGAAAATACCTAGAGCCTCCAAAGCTCTGGGTCTGCATCGGTCCGCATAAGTCCGTGTGGACCAGCTCCAACACCTCTTTTGCACGCTCCCCTGCTCCAGAGAACGCCTCGCGGTGTTGCTTCCCTTCCAAACATCCGATGCATAACTGCTGTTCAAAGTTAGAGATGGTAGGCAGGTCACGTACCATCTGCTTTGCTTGAAGCTGCTGCAAGGCTCGCATGCCGATGTGGCCGTAGCGCGCATGCCAGATCTCAACATCTGTCGCCTGCACCACTACTGCAAGACTTTGCTCACGCGGGATCTTGGTCGCCCCCAGCAGGCGGTACATGTCGCCCTCTTTCACCGACTTGGCCAACTCCTCTCCTGTTTCCTTGTTGAGGATGTAGCCATAGTCATCATCGAAGACAACGCGCAGTCCTGTGTTGGTGAGAGAGGACACTGAGAGAAGGTTGAACGCAGGATCAGGCGCATACAGCACGCCATGGAAAACTCCCACTTCAATGCCACGCGGGGTCTCCAACCACATCTCCACAATCCCAATCCCCTTAGCATACACCACTCGATCATCACCCAAAGCAATCGGCCGAGGAGGAATGGAGAGAAGCTGTGTGAACCACTCCTTGTGGTGCGTCAGACTCTTGGTACACCACGAGTCCTTGTACCACGCCAGATCCGCCTTTTCCTTCTGCGACATGTCAGACTTCGCCATGAAGAGGCGGTCGCGCACCTCCTTGGCGACATTCATGTTGCCAAAATGGCGCACGCTAGTCTGGTTCTGCTACTGCTGCTGCTGTGGAGATTGCTGCTTTTGCTGCTGCTGCTGCTGCTGCTGCTCTTTCTGGTCCCTCTTGAACTTGAAGCACTCTTTCTTGTAGTGCCCCTCTTTCTGGCAATAGTGGCACTTGCCCTTCTTCTTGCCTCTCTGCTACCCGGACTGCTGCTGCTGCTGGTTGCGTGAGCCCATGGCCATGAAAGCTGCTTCACTGCTGCTGCCGCCATTGCGCTTTGCCGCATTGCGACGCAATTCCACCTGCACCACGTGTGTGCAAATGAAGTCGAGGTCGAGAGTTGGCTGGCACTCCAACGTCACTCGTACCGTGTCGTAGCTGGTTAGGAGTCCCCTCAGCAAGAGGAGGATGAAGCGCGTCTCTTCCACAGGATTGCCGGCCGCTCTCAGCTGCTTCGCCAGCTCCTTTGCCCTGTCCAGATACGCCTCCATCCTTTCACCACCCTGCATTTTCAGCGCCATCATCTTTTCCTCCAAAAGCATGAGGAATGCAGGATCCTTGCTCTCATACTTCTTGCACAACGTGTCCCATCCCTCCTTTGCAGTAGCCTTGTCACTCACGTACTAAAGATGCGGGTTGGAGATGGTGTTAACAAGCAACCTGTAGGCCTGCCTGTCCTTCTTCTTCCAGTCCTCGTACGTCCCTGGTACAGCTGCAGAAGAACCTGCATCAGCTACAGCCTTTTGCGGCGTCTTCCTCGCCAGCACCTGCGCTGCAGTGATGCCTTTTGCCTGTGGAATAAGATCCGGCTGGTCGCCGCTCACCACCTCCCACAAGCCCCTCTCCTCCAAAAGGAGGCGGGTACGAATCTTCAAAACGTGAAGTTGGCACGTCCCTCCTGCCTCTCCAAAGGCTGGGCTGCTGTCACAACGCTAGTTGCTGCCATTTTGAGCCCTGGTGATGCTCAGCGCTGCCCTTGGATGGCGGCGCTGTTATGTTCTGTGTATGCCCCTGGTCCAATCAGCGGAAGATTTAGACTGGGTATGTACTGCGCTTGTAGCGCAAGTCCCCCAACGACATGCAAGAGAGGCTAAGAGAGACAAGGCATGCACTACTCATCTTTGTGGAGTAAGTCCCCTTGGTCTACTCTTGGTAGTATACCTGGTGCATGCTCCTTAGGACATCTTCCTATAGTCTAGTGGGTGAAGGTGCCGTCTCGCAAGCGAGAGGTCCGGGGTGAAATCCTCCCAGGACCAAATTTTCTTTGTGACTTGAAAGGGCCAAGGAAGCTTCCTAGAAGCCTCTAAGGTCCAAGGTGGATCAAGCGCCACTTGGCGGTCACAGAGGGTGCCATGTCATCAAAACTGATGGCACTGTCTAGGGTAGCCTTGGGGGGAGGTCCCTCCAAGGAGCCACTGGGAGCACTGACCTGAGACTATATAAGGCCTGTCATTTGCATGTGATTGTATCATCATCTCTTACTCTTGAGACTTGGGAGAAAACTAATCCTTTGTTGGCCACCAAGAAAGAGTGTAAAGAACAAGTGCAAGTGCACACTTTGGTGTGTAGCATTGCCAGTTGGGTGAGAGTTTGGAACACTCTCCGGCCACGGTTGGGACAAGCTAACTGAACGTTTCAGTGTGGAAACACCACTCCGTGGGTGATCTCTACCTTGGTTGAAATACCAAGGGCGGTCGGCGGTTTGCCTGTCGGCGCCGTTTACTCTAGAC
>SZWC01007099.1:17212-34467 GCA_023375785.1 Penium margaritaceum | reverse complement strand
ACCTAGAGAGCTAGAGAATGCTCTCATGGCTCACTCCTAGTGGTCACATAACCCACAAACCCATGGAGAATCGCCATGTGTCCATGGCTAGCACACAAGGATCTCACCTCACCTAAAAAGTAAGGAGAGGTACCTTTATCCTAGTCAGCACACTCTGACAAGGCAATCTAAAGACCAAGGACCTTTTTGGATATTTCTCCCATCAGGTCTTGATCCTGGACCTCTTGCCTTTTTCTTTTCTGAGGCTAAGGCATGGAGCCATCACCCATGCCCACCCAGACATCGACGGTCCATGACCCCCGAAACTTCAAAAATTCATATCTCCCAATCTGAGTGTTTGATCGGTCTGAAACTTGGACCGTAGACATTTTGCCACCTGATCTTTCCAATGGTGAAGTCGGATTGGCGATCGGAGCATGCATCTGTTACTTTCCTGGAACTTGCTCCTGTGGACCTGAAACTGAGCCAGATGGCTCCTTTCCCAACAACATATTGACACATTCCCCCCCGTCCG
Source organism: Penium margaritaceum (assembly GCA_023375785.1). Taxonomy (NCBI): domain Eukaryota; kingdom Viridiplantae; phylum Streptophyta; class Zygnematophyceae; order Desmidiales; family Peniaceae; genus Penium; species Penium margaritaceum. The sequence goes on along the minus strand of SZWC01007099.1, from coordinate 33,953 downwards.
ATTGCTTTTGGGTGATGATCGGGTGGTGTATGCTGAGGGGATTGGGATTCTGGAGGTATGGTTGGAGACCATGCCTGGCATTGAAGTGGGAGTATTCCATGGCGTGTTGTATGTACTTGATGCTACATTCAACCTTCTCTCAGTGTCCGCTCTCACCAACAGAGGATTGCCACATCCTTGATAAGGAGACTGGAGAGGAGTTGGCCAGGTCGGTGAAGGAAAGCACATGTACCGCCTGCTAGGGGCGACCAAGATCCCACGCGAGCAGAATCTTGCAGGAGTGGTACAGGCCACAGAAGGAACAATCCGGCATGCGCGCTACGGCTACATTTGCATGCGCGCCTTATAGTAACTTCAGACGAGGCAGATGCTGCGTGACTTGCCCGTCATCTCTAACTTTGAGCAGCAGTTGGGCATCGGCTGTTTGGAAGGGAAGCAGCATCGCGAGGCGTTCTCAGGAGCAGGAGAGCGCACAGAGGAGGTAGTAGAGCTTGTCCACACAGACTTATCTGGCCCGATACAGACCCAGAGCTTCAGAGGCATTAGGTATTTTCTAGGTTACACTACTATCTACTTCCTTTCCTCCAAGGACTAGTACTTTGACAGGTTCAAAGAGTTCAAGGCTATGGTGGAGATCCAGACTATCAAGAAAATCAAGGCACTATGCAGCGACCGCCGTTGAGAGTACCCTGAGCAAGGAGTTCCAAGACAACCTTGTAGCAAGAGGGAGCACGGCGCAACGTACCACGCCATACTCACCGCTACAGAATGGCGTAGCAGAACGCGCCAACTGTACCATTGTTGAGTCGGCGCGCTCCATGCTTCATGCGGATCGGTTCACCTAGGACTTGTGGGCTGAAGCCGTGAGCACTATTATGTACATCAAGTACTGCAGTCCAACCAAGACCCTGGAGCTGATGACGCCGTACAAGGCATGGTTCGGCAAGAAGCCGAGCGTAGTGGATTTCTGCGTGTTTGCCAGCTTGGCGCACATGTACGTCCCAAAGGAGAAGCCGCGAAAGTGCAACGCGAAGAGCACGAAGATGTTGATGATTCCGTATGACGTGGCAAGTAAGGCATATCGCCTCTATGAAAGGGATACAGACCACGTCATCATCTCGAGGGATGTCGTCTTATACGTGAGCAACGTCATCGGCACCAGCGTTGTCTCTGAAGAGGCAACAGAAGCTACAGCTGAGGAAGTGGGAACAGATATCCTTTCAGACCCAGTCTCTCCTCATCCTTCCTCCAATGTGACAGTGCGAGAACCAATCTACTCCAACACCAGGTCACAGGTACCCTCTCCGGGTGCGCTACAAGCCTGGTGAGGGCGGGCATATCTGGATATTGCAAAAACCACTTCAGATAAATATTGCAAGTGTAGTAGATGCAGTCGAGCCAACGTCCAACAAGAAAGCTATGGCTGCACTAGATGCTACAGATTGGTCGCAAGCTGTGCAGTAGGAGATAAAGTCGCAGCTCGATAACGGTACGTGGGAGCTGACAGAGCCTCCATTTGGACGCAAGATAATCAAGTGCAAGTAGGTATTCAAGAAGAAGAGGGCCATAGATGGCAACCTCGAAAAGTACAAGTCGAGGCTAGTCGCCAAGGGCTACTCATAGTAGGAAGGCATCGACTACATTGAAACATTTGCTCCTGTTGTAAAGGTTGCCTCTGTGCATACGTTCTTTTCCTTCGCAGTAAAAGAGGACTTTGAGGTCAACCACATGGACTATTGTCCTGGACGTAAGGTGATCAAGTGTAAGTGGGTGTTCAAGAAGAAGCTAGGACCACACGGCAACCTGAAAAAGAACAAGGCAAGGCTGGTCACCAAGGGCTACTCGCAGCACGAAGGCATTGACTATACAAAAACCTTTACTCCTATTGCAAAGTTTGCCTTAGAGCGTATGCTCCTTTCCTATGCAGCAGCAGAGGACTTTGAGGTCCACCATATGGACGTCAAGACGGCGTTGCTGAACGGTGACGTAAAGGAGGAGATTTATATTGAGCAGCCCGAGGAGTTCGTCGTGGATGGCCTGGAGCACCTGGTTTACAAACTGCAGAAGAAGCTGCATGGCCTCAAGTAAGCGTCGAGTGCTTCGAACCAGAAGTTGGATGCGGCGTTGCAGTGCATGGGGTCTGAGCGCACTGAGTGTGATTACTGCGTCTATCACTGGCAGCATGGTCATGAGGTGCTCATCCTCATTCTCTATCTGGATGACATGCTCCTCCTTTCAAACAGCATGTTTGCACTACAAGAATTCAAGGAGGCCATGCAGCAGCACTTCGAGATATCTGATCTCAGGGAGGCATCATACTTCCTCCGTATTTAGATCACGCATGATCGTAAATCACGCTCACTATTGCTGTAGCAAAGTTACTATATCAAGGATGTCGTGTAGCGGTTTGGCATAGCATGGAGCAAACTGACCAGTACGCCGCTGGAGACGCGGTAGTTCATCGTGAGTTTCAATGGAGATGGGGATGCAGCAGAGCGGTAGACGTACTAAAACGCCATTAACAATCTCATGTATCTGATGGTGGCAATCACGCCGCACTTTGCATAGGCTGTTAGTGTTGGAACTTGGAGAGAAAGGGAGACTTGGAGCAGCAAGCATGTGTGATTGGAAGGGCATCACTTGTGCTGAAGAATGGTTGTTCACTCACTCAAAATGATGGAGCACATATAGTGCTAGAGCTTGGGCAAGTCAGCCCCCTCACAAGCCACACCACTTAGCCATGGAGATTAAGGCTCACACACTAGACTCCATAATCTCATACAAGGGAGGAAATCAGCCTAGGAATCAGGCTGACCACTCACACACGACCTAAAGAGCTAGAGAATGCTCTCATGGCACACTCCTAGTGGTCACATAATCCACAAACCCATGGAGAATCAACATGTGTCCATGGCTAGCACACAAGGATCTCTCCTCACCTAAAAAGTAAAGAGAGGTACCTTTATCCTAGTCAGCACACTCTGACAAGGCAATCCTAAGACAAAGGACCTTTTTGGATATTTCTCCCATCAGGTCTTAACCCTGGACCTCTTGCCTTTTTCTTTTCTCAAGCTAACGCATGGAGCCATCGCCCATGGTCACCCGAATATCGACGATCCATGACCCCGGAAACTACAAAAATTCATATCTCTCAATCTGACCGTTGGATCGGCCTCAAACTTGGACCGTAGATGTTTTGTCACCTGATCTTTCCTATGGTGAAGTCGGATCGGCGATCGGAGCAGGCATCTGGTACTTTCCTGGAACTTGCTCCTGTGGACCTGAAACTGAGCCAGATGGCTCCTTTCCCAACAACATATTGACACATTCCCTCCCGTCCGATTGCTTTTGGGTGATGATCGGGTGGTGTATACTGAGGGGATTGGGATTCTGGAGGTATGGTTGGAGACCATGCCTGTTGGAGCTTGAGGAGAGAGGGAGCCTTGGAGCAGCGAACATGTGTGATTGGAAGGGCATCACTTGTGCTGAAGAATGGTTGTTCAATCACTCAAAATGGTGGAGTACATATAGAGCCAGAGATTGGGCAAGTCAGCCCTCTCACAAGCCACACCACTTAGCGATGGAGGCTAAGGCTCACACACTAGAGTCCATAATCTCACACAAGGGAGGAAATCAGCCTAGCAATCAGGCTGACCACTCACACACGACCTAGAGAGCTAGAGAATGCTCTCATGGCACACTCCTAGTGGTCACATAACCCACAAACCCATGGAGAATTGCCATGTGTCCATGGCTAGTACACAAGGATCTCACCTCACCCAAAAAATAAGGAGAGGTACCTTTATCCTAGTCAGCACACTCTGACAAGGCAATCCTAAGACCAAGGACCTTTTTGGATATTTCTCCCATCAGGTCTTGACCCTGGACCTCTTGCCTTTTTCTTTTCTCAGGCTAAGGCATGGAGTCATCACCCATGCCCACCCAGACATCGACGGTCCATGACCCACGAAACTTCAAAAATTCATATCTCCTAATCCGACTGTTGGATCGGCCTCAAACTTGGACCGTAGACATTTTGCCACCTGATCTTTCCAATGGTGAAGTCAGATTGGCGATCGGAGCAGGCATCTGGTACTTTCCTGGAACTTGCTCCTGTGGACCTGAAACTGAGCCAGATGGCTCCTTTCCCAACAATGCGTGGCATTGAAGTGGGAGTATTCCATGGCGTGTTGTATGTACTTGATGCTACATTCAACCTTCTCTCAGTGTCCGCTCTCACCAACAGAGGATTGCCACATCCTTGATAAGGAAACCGGAGAGGAGTTAGCCAGGTCGGTGAAGGAAAGCACATGTACGGCCTGCTAGGGGCGACCAAGATCCCACGCGAGTAGAATCTTGCAGGAGTGGTCCAGGCCACAGAAGGAACAATCCGGCATGCGCGCTACGGCTACATTTGCATGCGCGCCTTATAGTAACTTCAAACGAGCCAGATGCTGCGTGACTTGCCCGTCATCTCTAACTTTGAGCAGCAGTTGGGCATCGGCTGTTTGGAAGGGAAGCAGCATCGCGAGGCGTTCTCAGGAGCAGGAGAGCGCACGGAGGAGGTAGTAGAGCTTGTCCACACAGACTTATCTGGTGCGATACAGACCCAGAGCTTCGTAGGCATTAGGTATTTTCTAGGTTACACTACTATCTACTTCCTTTCCTCCAAGGACTAGTACTTTGACAGGTTCAAAGAGTTCAAGGCTATGGTGGAGATCCAAACTATCAAGAAAATCAAGGCACTATGCAGCGACCGCGGTCGAGAGTACCCTGAGCAAGGAGTTCCAAGACAACCTTGTAGCAAGAGGGAGCACGGCGCAACGTACCACGCCATACTCACCGCTGCAGAATGGCGTAGCAGAACGTGCCAACTGTACCATTGTTGAGTCGGCGCGCTCCATGCTTCATGCGGATCGGTTCACCTAGGACTTGTGGACTGAAGCCGTGAGCACTATTATGTATATCAAGTACTGCAGTCCAACCAAGACCCTAGAGCTGATGACGCCGTATAAGGCATGGTTCGGCAAGAAGCCGAGCGTGGTGGATTTTTGCGCGTTTGCCAGCTTGGCGCACATGTACATCCCAAAGGAGAAGCCGCGAAAGTGCAACGCGAAGAGCACGAAGATGTTGATGATTCCCTATGACGTGGCAAGTAAGGCATATCGCCTCTATGAAAGGGATACAGACCACGTCATCATCTCGAGGGATGTCGTCTTATTCGTGACCAACGTCATGGGCACCAGCGTTGTCTCTGCAAAGGCAACAGAAGCTACAGCTGAGGAAGTGGGAACAGATATCCTTTCAGACCCAGTCTCTCCTCATCTTTCCTCCAATGTGACAGTGCGAGAACCAATCTACTCCAACACCAGGTCACAGGTACCCTCTCCGGGTGCGCTACAAGCCTGGTGAGGGCGGGCATTTCTAGATATTGCAAAAACCACATCAGATAAATGTTGCAAGTAAAGTAGATGCAGTCGAGCCAACGTCCAACAAGGAGGCTATGGCTACACCAGATGCTACAGATTGGGCGCAAGCTGTGCAGTAGGAGATAAAGTCGCAGCTCGATAACGGTACGTGGGAGCTGACTGAGCGTCCATGTGGACGCAAGATAATCAAGTGCAAGTGGGTATTCAAGAAGAAGAGGGCCATACATGGCAACCTCAAAAAGTACAAGTCGCGGCTAGTCGCCAAGGGCTACTCATAGTAGGAAGGCATCGACTACATTGAAAAATTTGCTCCAATTGTAAAGGTACGGCACGCCGCTAGAGATGCAGCAGTACCTCGTGAGCTTCAATGGAGAAGCAATGGTAGCTGAGCGACAGAAGTACCACAGCGCCGTCGGCAGTCCCATGTACTTGATGGTGGCAACCAGGCCGGACGTCGCACAGGCTGTGAGCGCTGTGAGCCAGCTCATGGCTAATCCCCGACCGGAGCACCAGAAGGCAGTGAAGCGTATCTTCCGCTACCTTGCTGGAACCATGAACATCGGCATCACCTACAACGGCAATGACAACAGCATCATCGGCTACATAGACGCCGATTGGGCTTCAAACCGTGAGGACCGAGAGTCCATCTCTGAACATGTGTTCCTCATGAATAGCTGGTGCAGCAAGCGGCAAGTGGGAGTTGCCTCCTCGAGTACAGAAGCTGAGTACGTATCTCTCAGGTCTGGAGCCAAGGAAGCAGTTTGGCTCCAACGTCTCATGGCACAGATGAGTAGGAGTGCAGCAGTTCCACTTCCTGTGCGCGTCGACAACCAGAGCGCAATCGTACTTGCCAAGAATCCTGAGCACCATGCATGTACCAAGCACATTAACATTGCATATCATTTCATGAGGCGCATGGTGTAGGAGGGCGCTATCAAGCTGGAGTTTACTCCAACCAGCAAGCAGGTCGCTGATTTCTGTACCAAACCAGTGACCCGTGAGAAGCAGCAGTTCAGCATGAAGGCATGTGGACTCAGCCCACTCTGACTGTGGCAAAGTGGGAGATTGTTGGGAAAGGAGCCATCCGGCTAAATTTCAGGTCCACAGGAGCAAGTTCCAGGAAAGTACCAGGTGCGTGCTCCGATTGTCCATCCGATTTCTTCATTGAAAAGATTAGGTGGGAAAATGTCTACGGTCCAAGTTTGAGGCCGATCCAACGGTCGGATTGGGAGATATGAATTTTCGTGGTTTCCGGGGTCATCGACTGTCGATATCCAGGTGACCATGGGCGATGGCTCCATGCGTTAGCCTGAGAAAAGAAAAAGGCAAGAGGTCGAGGGTCAAGGCCTGATGGGAAAAATATCCAAAAAGGTCCTTGGTCTTAGGATTGCCTTGTCAGAGTGTGCTGACTAGGATAAAGGTACCTCTCCTTAGTTTTTGAGTGAGGTGAGATCCTTGTGTGCTAGTCATGGACACATGGCGATTCTCCATGGTTTTGTGGGTTATGTGACCACTAGGAGTGTGCCATGAGAGCATTCTCTAGCTCTCTAGGTCGTGTGTGAGTAGTCAGCCTGATTGCTAGGCTGATTTCCTTTCTTGTGTGAGATTATGGACTCTAGTCTGTGAGCCTTAGCCTCCATGGCTAAGTGGTGTGCCTTGTGAGAGGGCTGACTTGTCCAAGCTCTAGCTCTATATGTACTCCATCATTTTGAGTGATTTAATAACCATTCTTTAGCACAAGTGATGTCCTTCGAATCACACATGCTCGCTGCTCCAAGGCTCCCTCTCTCCTCAAGTTCCAACAAGAGCTTGGGCAAGTCAGCCCTCTCTCAAGCCATGCCACTTAGCCAAGGAGGCTATAAGTCACGGCCTACAGTCTGATATCTCACACAAGAGAGGAAATTACTGTAGCAAGCAGGCTGACCAGACACTCACGACCTAGAGAGCTAGAAAATACTCTCATGGAATACTCCTAGTGGTCACATAACCCAGAATCCCATGGAGAATCTCCATGTGTCCATGGCTAGCACACAAGAATCTCAGCTCACGGAAAAAGTAAAGAAAGGTACCTCTTGCTACTCATCATACTCTGACAAGGCAACCAAAAAATCTACGATCATTGTAGATATTTCTTCCATCTGGTCTTGACCCCAGACCACTTGCCTTTTTCTCTCAGGCTAAGGCATGGAGCCATCGCCCATGCTCACCGAGGTACTACCGGTGAATGACTCCGGAAACTTAAAAATTTCATACCTCCCTATTTGACTGTTAGATGGGCCTGAAACTTTGAGTGAAGACTTTTTAAAACCTGATCTTTCCAATAATGAAGTTGGATTGACGATTGGAGTAGGCATCTTGTGGTTTTGTAGAACTTGTTCGTGTGGACCTGAAACTGAGCCGGATGGCTGATTTCCAAACAGTCTCCCACTTTGCCGCAGTCAGAGTGGGCTGAGTCCACATGCTTTCATGCACAACTGCTGCTTCTCACTGGAAACTGGCTTGGTTAAAAAATCAGCAACCTACTTGCAGGTTGGAGTAAACTCCAGCTTGGTAGCTTCCTCCTATAGCAGGTGCCTAAAGAAGTGATATGCGATATCAATATGCTTGGTGCGTGCATGTTGCTGAGGATTCTTGGTGATTTCAATGGTATTCTAGTTGTTGACGCGTACACGAAGTAGAACTGATATGCTTCCACTCATCTCTGCCATGAGACGCTGAAGCCAAACATCTTCCTTGGCTCCAAAGCTGAGAGAGATGTACTCAGTTTCTGTGCTTGAGATAGCCACGACCACCTACCGCATTTTTGCATCAGCTGATGGCCAAACCATTCATGAGAAACACCTGTATAGAGATGGAATTGCGGTGCTCAGGGTTTGAAGCTCAATTTGTGTTTGTATAGTTGATGATGTTGTTGTTGCCGTTGTAGGTAATACCGATGTTGATATTTCCAGCAAGGAAGCGGAAGATCCGTTTCATTATCTTCAGGAGCTCAGGTCCGGGACTAGCCATGTGATCGCTCGCAGTGCTTACAGTGTATACAAGGATCAGTGTGGTTACTTCCATCAGGTCGATGAGATATCGATGGCGCTCGGGTGCTTCTGCCACTAAATTGCATCTGCTGGGTTTAGCCTCTGCTATGCTGAACCGTTGCAAGACATCCTTGATCTAGCGACTCTGCTGCAGCGAGAGAGAGCGTTTTTTGTGGTTATGCAAGAGAGACCTATGCTTGATCGGACATCTGGGAGCGCTCTTGCATTGCCTCGTGCAACTCTTGCAATGCAGACATGCTGTTGGAAAAGAGGAGCATATTATCCACATAGACGATGATGACGAGCACTTTATGACCATGCTGCCACCGATAGATACATTAGTCACTCGGTGCACTCAAACCCCATGTAGTATAGTGCCGCATCCAATTTTTTCTTCCAAGCATGTGATGTTTTTTTGTGGTCATACAGGGTCTTCTACAGCGTGCAAACTAGGTGCTCGTGGCCATCCATGATGAAGCCCTTTGGCTGCTCCATATAGATTTCCTTCTCCAAGTCACCGTTCCACAATGCTGTCTTGACATCCATGTCGTGAATGCCGAAGTCCTCAACTTCTGCATATGAAAGGAGCGTTCGCAGAGGCAAACTTTGCAACAGGAGTTAACATTTTTATTTAGTCAATGCCTCCCTGCGGCGAGTAGCCCTTGGTAAAAATCATCGCCTTGTACTTTTTGAGGTTGGAATCTGCACCCCTTGTCTTCTTGAACACCCACTTACACTTGATTACCTTACGTCCAAGTAGATGCTCAATTAGTTCCCACGTACCGTTGTCGAGCTGTAATTGTATCTCTTGTTGTACAGCATGCGTCCAATCTGATGCATCTGGTTCAGCCTTGGCCTCCTCGTACGACGTTGCCTTATGAGAGTCCGGTACAATTATAACTTTTATTTGGTCTGGTTTTTGGAGCATCTAGAAATGCCCGCACTTACCAGGCTTGTACCATACCTTGAGAGGTTGCGCTACAAGCCTGGCTTGAGAAATACCTTCGACCTGGTACTGGAGTGTTAGCCGGTGGCTTGCGTAGTATTGCTAGGAAAACTCGTCCTTTTAATAGAGTGCATTTTCTTCATATGCTTCTATCGATGAGGCCACTGTATCTGCTGCATCAGCTATGGGACGTTAGAGTTGTTTTCACACTGTCACAGTAAAAGAAGGTTCAGGAGAGGTGGGACCAAGGAGAACGTCTACTCCCATTGCTTTATCAACTACTGGTTATACTACCTCCTCACAGATGATATTGGTATTGATGACGTTAGTTTTGTTGAAAACGACATCCCTAAAGATGATGACGTGGCTCGTATCCCTCTCGTACAGATAATATGAGCCACGTCATAACCAATAATAAGCATCTATGCACTCTTTGTATCCCATTTTTGCCGCTTCTCCTTATGCACGTGCATGTGCGCCAAGCTGTCTAACGAGCAAAGATGACTTTCTCTTCGCTTCTTGCTTGACCACGCCATGAAAGACATCATGTGCTCCAAGGCATTGGTTGGACTACGGTTCTTGATGTACACGATAGTGCTCACTGCTTCAACCCAAAAGTCATAGGTGAGTCGAGCCGCATACAGCATGGAGCACGCCGACTCAAAGATAGTATGGTTGGTTTGTTCTCCTACACCGTTCTACTACCGTGAGTATGGTGTGGTCTGGTGCGCCTTGATGCCTGCTACTGCAAGATAGTCACAAAACTCCCTGTTTAGGTACTGTCCGCCACGGTTGCTACGCAACGCCTTGATCTTCTTGCCAATCTGGTTCTCTACCATTGCCTTGAACTACTTGATATGTCAAAGTAGTGGTCTTGGGAGGAAAGGAAGTACAGAGAAGTGTAATGTCTGAAATGATCAATGAAGGTGAGAATATACCTAGAGCCTCCAAAGCTAAGGGTTTGCATCGAGCCACACAAGTATGTGAGGATCAGCTCTAGTACCTCGTTCGTGAAGTCCCCAGCTCCAGAGAACGCCTCGCGATCCTGCTTCGTCTCTAAAAAGCCAATGCACAACTACTGCTCAAAGTTCGAGATGGTGAGAATATCACGCACCATCAGTTTTTTTCGAAGTTGCTGTAAGGGGCCCATGCCAATATGGTCATAGCGCGAATGCCAGATTTTGCCATCTGTGGCCTGCACCACTGCTGCAAGACTCTGCTCGTGCAAGATTTTGGTCGTCCCGAAAAGGCGGTACATGTTGCCTTCCTTCACAAACTTGGCCAACAATTCTCTTGGTTGAGGATGTAGCCATAATCATTGTCAAATAGGACTCGTAGCCTCGGAATTGGTGAGAGTGGACACTTAGAGAAGGTTGAACGCAACATTAGGTATGTACAGCACACCATGAAAGACTCCTTCACTGCCACATGGGATTTCCAACTACATCTCCACAATCCAAATCGCCTCTGCATACACCACCTGATCATCACCCAAAGCAATCGGTCGAGAGAAGCTGCGTAAATCATTCATCGTGGTGCCTCAGACTCTTGGTACACCCTAAGTCCTTGTGCCATTGAAGATTCGCCTTCTCTTTCTGCGACATGTCAGAATTCGCCATGAAGAGGCGATTGCATACCTCTTTCGTCATGTTCATGATGCGAAAATGCCGCATGCCGGTCTGGTTTTGCTCCTACTGCTATTGATGTTGCTGTGACTGCTACTGCTATTGCTGTAAAGATTGCTGCTTTTGCTGTTCTTGTTCCTGCCGTATCTAGTTCCTCTTGAACTTGAAGTACTCTTTCTTATATATCACCTCTTCTTGGCAACAGTGGCTCTTGCCTTTCTTCTTGCCTCTCTTTTGCCCAGATTGCTACTGCTCCTAGTTGCGTAAGCCCATGGCCATGAAAGCTGCTTCACTACTGATGCCTCCATTGCACTTTGCTGCATTATGACGCATTTCCACCTCCACTTGGTACGTGCAGATGAAGTTTAGGTTGAGTGTCGGTTGCCACTCCGATGTCTCTCGCACCGTGACATAGCTTGCTATGAGTCCCATGAGCAAGTAGAGGATAAAGTGTGTCTCTCCAACAGGTTTGCCATCCGCTTTCAGCTGCTTTGCCGGCTCCGTAGCCCTGTCCAAGTACGCCTCCAACCCTTTGCTATCTAGTTTTTTCAATGCCATTATTTTCTCTTCCAAAAGCATGAGGAATGCAGGATCCTTGCACTCATATTTCTTGGAAAATGTGTCCCACTCATCTTATTCCGTAGCCTTGTAGCTCAAGAACTGAATATGCGAGTTGGAGATGGTGTGGACAAGTAGCATGTAGGCATGCCTGTCCTTTTTTGTCCACTACTTATATGTCACCACAACACTTGTAGATGAACTTGCATCTGTTGCACATTTTAATGGCATCTTCCCCGCCACTAGCTCCGCTGTAGTGATGCCCACTGCCTATGGAGGCGGAGCGCACTCGTTGCCGCTCACCACCTCTCACAAGTCCCTCTCCGCCAAAAGTACGCGGGTATGGATCTTCCAAAACATGAAGTTGGCATGTCCTTCTAGCCTCTCCAACGGCTGGGCTGCTGTTACAATGCCTGCTATTGCTATTTTGAGTTTTGGTGATGCTGAACGCTGCCCTTCAGTGGTAGAACTACCCCTTCTTCTGCTATAGTTTCTACCAGAAATCTGTTGGACCGAAAATGGATTGAGGAGGTTGGCAAACTAAAAATGTAGAAAACACCAGCCTATCACTGCAAAATTCAGCTCAAACGATTTCACATCGATCCATAAAACAGGGTCATCAATAGTGGATTTTTAGACATATGCCCTTTTGAGAATCGGGTATGCTGCTCCTCCTAGTCTACCTTAGACCAGCGAGCTTGTAAACGGCATTTCTCCCAAATCTACCAATGGAATACAAATATTTTTGCTTCCATGGAAAGCTTAGGGAGAATAATTCAATTTGCATGAGCTACGTTTTAAATTTGATAATGGAATGAGAGAGTTGAGGTCATCTCAAGGCAACAGTCTTACTCAGAGAGGAGTGTAGTATTGGCTGACCTCATTTTCAGTATAACTCTCAATTCGACTATTGAATCTTTGCAATCTTGAGCTCGTTGAAAAGATTATGTCTTGACCTTGAAGTTATGGTTGATTGTCAACTTTTGTGCAGGTCTCAGCCTAATCCATTATTCTCTAAATGATGGCTAGTGCTGGCTGAAAGTGGTAAAACTTGGCTCTTATACCAAGTCTTGGAATCAGAGGGAAGAGGGGGCCTCGGAGTAGCAAACATGTGGGACCAGAAGGGCATCAATTGTGCTGAAGAATGAATTTTGAATCACTCAAAATGATGGAGAACATATACAGCTAGAGCTTTGGCAAATCAGCCATCTCAAAAGCCACACCATTTAGCCATGGAGACTAAGGCTCACACACTAGAGTCCATAATCTCACACAACAGAGGAAATTAGCCTGGAAATCAGGCTGATCATTCACACACAATCTACAGAGCTGAAAAATGCTCTCATGGCACACTCCTAGTGGTCACATAACCCACAATCACATGGAGAATCGCCATATGTCAGTGGCTAACACATAAGAATATAACATCACCTTAAAAGTAAGGAGAGGTACCTTTTTCCTAGTCGGTGCACTCTCACAAGGCAACCCAAGAATCTAAGACCTTTTGGATATTTCTCACATCAGGTCTTGACCCTGGACCTTTTTGTCTTTTTCCTTTCTTAGGCTAAGGCATGGAGCCATCGCCCTCTCAACTTGCCTAAGGAAACGGTCTAGAAAACAAGGTCCAACTCAATGGTTTTGACTGACAGCTCTTAGTATTGCAAGCAAGAGATGAGATCACCCTTAGAGCCAGGGTTCCACGCTGAGCAGATGATAGGAATCAATTCCTTGCTGTGTGTCCTTAGCACCTGGTCACTTTTGCAGTAGGAGTGACTCGTGAGGCTTAGACCAATCAATGTCACTTTTATGTCTGCTCTTGGTAAACAACTTTATTAGGAGTCTTAAAGGTAAGAACTGTACTCAATGACATGAAATTGACAGGTTCTTATAGTCATAGAGTCAGCTTTGATGTAGGCCAGCAATGGCTCATTAGATGAGCCGTTTTGGGGGCAATCGAGATGGCATAATCCCCCTTGCCTACATGGCGCTCCCTGTGATCGCAAAGTGGTGTTGGAACTTGAGGAGAGAGGGAGCCTTGGAGCAGCGAGCATGTGTGATTGGAAGGGCATCACTTGTGCTTAAGAATGGTTGTTCAATCACTCAGAATAATGGAGTACATATAGAGCTAGAGCTTGGGCAAGTCAGCCCTCTAACAAGCCACACCACTTAGCCATGGAGCCTAAGGCTCACACACTAGAGTCCATAATCTCATAGAAGGGAGGAAATCAGCCTAGCAATCAGGCTGACCACTCACACACGACCTAGAGAGATAGAGAATGCTCTCATGGCACACTCCTAGTGGTCACATAACCCACAAACCCATGGAGAATCGCCATGTGTCCATGGCTAGCACACAAGGATCTCACCTCACCTAAAAAGTAAGGAGAGGTACTTTTATCCTAGTCAGCACACTCTGTCAAGGCAATCCTAAGACCAAGGACCTTTTTGGATATTTCTCCCATCAGGTCTTGATCCTGAACCTCTTGCCTTTTTCTTTTCTCAGGCTAAGGCATGGAGCCATCACCCATGCCCATCCAGACATCGAAGGTCCATGACCCCCGAAACTTCGAAAATTCATATCTCCCAATCCGACCCTTGGATCTGTCTCAAACTTAGGCCGTAGACATTTTGCCACCTGATCTTTCCAATGGTGAAGTCGGATTGGCCATCGGAAAAGGCATCTGGTACTTTCCTGGAACTTGCTCTTGTGGACCTGAAACAAAGCCAGATGGCTCCTTTCCCAACAATCTCCCACTTTGCCGCACTCAAAGTGGACTGAGTCCACATGCATTTGTGTAGAACTGCTGCTTTTCACGGGTCACAGGCTTGGTGCAGAAATCAGCGACCTGCTTGTTGGTTGGAGTAAACTCCAGCTTGATAGCACCCTCCTGCACCATGTGCCTAATGAAATTATATGCGATGTCAATGTGCTTGGTGCGTGCATGGTGCTCAGGATTCTTGGCGAGTGCGATTGCGCTCTGGTTGTCGACGCGCACAGGAACTGGAACTGCTGTACTCCGACTCATCTCTGCCATGAGACGTTGGAGCCAAACTGCTTCCTTGGCTCCAAAGCTGAGAGATACGTACTCAGCTTCTGTATTCGAGGTGGCCACGATGACCTGCCGCTTGCTGCACCAACTGATGGCCCCACCATTCATGAGGAACACATGTCCAGAGATGGACTTGCGGTCCTGAGGGTTTGAAGCCCAATCTGCGTCTGTGTAGCCGATGATGCTGTTGTCATTGCCGTTGTAGGTGATGCCGATGTTGATGGTTCCAGCAAGGTAGCGGAAGATCCGCTTCACTGCCTTCTGGTGCTCCGGTCCGGGATTAGCCATGTGCTGAGCGGCGCTTACAGCCTGTACGAGGTCCGGCCTGGTTGCCACCATCAGGTACATGAGACTGCCGACGGCGCTCTGGTATTTCTGCCGCTCAGGTGCATTTGCTTCTCCATTAAAGCACATGAGGTACTGCCGCGTTTCCAGCGGCGTGCCGATGGGTTTTGCCTCTGCCATGCCGAACCGTTGCAAAACATCCTTGATGTAGCGGCTTTGCTACAGCGAGAGAGAGCATTACTTGCGGTCATGCGTGATCTGGATTCCGAGGAAGTATGATCCTTCCCCGAGATCAGACATCTGGAAGCGCTCCTGCATGGCTTCCTTGAACTCCTGCAGTGCAGACATGCTGTTGGAAAGGAGGAGCGTGTCATCCACATAGACAATGATGATGAGGATCTCATGCTCATGCTGCCAGCGATACACGCTGTAGTCACACTCGCTGTGCTCAAACCCCATGCACTGCAACGCCGCATCCAACTTCTGGTTCCAAGCACGTGACGCTTGCTTGAGGGCGTACAGCGACTTGTGCAGCTTGCAGACCAGGTGCTCCTAGCCATCCATGACGAACCCCTCCGGCTGCTCCATGTAGATCACTTCCTCCAAGTCACCATTCAAAAATGCCGTCTTGACATCCATGTGGTGAACCTCGAAGTCCTCAGCTGCTGCATAAGAGAGGAGCGTGCGCACAGAGGCAAACTTTGCAATAGGGGCAAAACTTTTTGTGTAGTCGATGCCCTCCTGCTGCGAGTAGCCCTTGGCGACCAGCCTCGCCTTGTACATTTCCAGGTTACCATCTGCTCCCCGCTTCTTCTTAAAGACCCATTTGCACTTGATCACCTTACGTCCTGGTGGACGTACAGTCAGCTCCCACGTGCCAATCTCCAGCTGCGACTGTATCTCCTGTTGCACGGCTTCCGCCGAATCTGCTGCATCCGGTGCAGCCATGGTCTCCTTGTATGACGTTGGCTCATCTGAATCTGCTGCAACTGCGACGTTCATCTGTTCTGGTTTCTGCAGCATCCAGAAATGGCCGCGCTCACCAGGCTTGTAACGCACCCTAAGAGGGTACCTGCGACCTGGTGCTGGAGCGTTAGCGGGTGGCTGGCGCGGTGCTGCTAGCACAACTGCTGCTGCTGGTGGTGCTACATCTCCCTCCTCTGCTTCTGCCAATGAGGCTGCTGTATCTGCAACATCAGACGTAGGAGAGTAGAGTGATTCTCCCACTGTCACAGTAGAGGAAGGATCGGGAGAAACTGGTTCATGAAGAATTTCTGCTCCAACCGTCTCGTCAGCTGCTGGTTCTGCTGCCTCTTCACACGATGTTGGTGCCGATGACGTTGCTCTCATTGAAGACGACATCCCTAGGGATGATGACGTGGCGTGTATCCCTCTTGTAGAGGCGATACGCCTTGCTTGCCATGTCGTAGCCAATCATCAGCATTTGCGCACTCTTCGCGTCCCACTTTTGCCGCTTCTCTTTTGGCACGTGCATGTGCGCCAAGCTGCCAAACGCGCGAAGATGACCCACGCTCGGCTTCTTACCGAACCACGCCTCGTACAGCGTCATCTGCTCCAGGGCCTTGGTTGGACTGCGGTTCTTGATGTAGACCGCAGTGCTCACGGCTTCAGCCCAGAAGTCGTAGGTCAGCCGGGCCGCGTGCAGCATGGAGCGCGTCGACTCCACAATGGTACGATTGGCGCGTTCTGCTACACCGTTCTGCTGTGGCAAGTATGGCGCGGTACGTTGCGCCTTGATGTTAGCTGCTGCGAGGTAGTCTTGGAATTCCTTGCTCAGGTACTCTCCACCGCGGTCGCT
>SZWC01007098.1:73630-92668 GCA_023375785.1 Penium margaritaceum | reverse complement strand
CAGAGCCACCCCCGCGGCCTTTACCTTTTCCACCCCCCCCACCTCGACCACCCCCTTGTGCAGCAAGAGAAGTGGCAGTAGTGGTGGAGGTGGTGGTGGAGGATGAGTTCGAGGCAGGGGAGGTGGAGGAAGAAGGGAGTGCGGTGGCTGCTACTGCAACGGCGGTGCGATGAATGCGTTTCTTGTGTAGTGAGTTCCACCAGTCGGTGAGGCGTTGGGAGGTAAGCTCCCACAAAGCCCCAATGCCAGGGGGTGCATCAGCGGGGACAGGGATGGCAGCCAAGCGCTCAAGCTTTGTGGCCTTCACCTTGCGGAAGATGTCGCTGAGTTCAAGGATGAGGCCGTTGACGATGGACAGAGCCGCAGGGCGCTGACTAGGGGCGGCCTTACCGAGGTCGCACAGCACTCACAGATTGCGCGCCCAATAGGCGTCAGCAGTCTCATCAGCACGCATGGAGAGCGTGTTGAACTGGTCGGTGAGGACGCTCTGTGCTGCATGTCCAGTGACTGTCATGCGCCGTTTGATTAGGGCATAAGTCCCAAATGGGTCAGCGGGGGTGCGGCGTGCAGTGTCTGTATTATAAGACCCAATCTTATGAGTGAGATCATCAGGTCGAGCTCGAATGAGGGCACGAACAGCTCGTGTCGACTCAGACTTGATTGGCACAAAAGGTGGAGCAGATGAGGGGTTGGGGTCATGGTAGTATTCCCAGAGCTGCTCCCCCTATGCCCAGGCACTAAAACGAACCTCCCAAGAATGGAATGTGAGATTGGAGGTGAAGTGGGGTGGAATAGAGCCAAAGTCGAGCTTGCGCTGTACTGATGGCGCAAGTGCTTTGGCTGCGGCTGTGCCGGCGGCTGCGGCAACTGCAGGAGGATCAGAGGAGGAAGTGCCAGTGGTGGCACATGGGGAAGCAGGGGAGGTGGAGAACGCTGCAGCAATGCTGGCAGACTGAGTTCCGCGTAGTGTGGGTTGGAGACGATTAAGAACCAGGTCAACAATGTGATCGGCAAAGGTCTCTTGGTCCACTTGCTCAACTTGTATCTTCTCCTCAGCAACTCGCTGAGCAGTGAGAGCTGCCTGCAGCGCATTGCGCTCACGCTGACGCTCAACTTGCAGGGCGGTGTATTGGTCATCGTCAACTGGCATGTTGCCAGTGACGTGACTCTGCTGAGAATATTTTGGCAGAGTTTCCTTTGCCCCAGTGGGCGTGGGAAGTGTGTAGTAAGGGCGTCGGAAGTTCGCTGCAAAGCAACAACCTGGACACACGAACACGCCACTACAGAACAAGCAAGGCGAGAGAGAGAGACCAAGAGAGCCCGAGCTTACCAGGCACGATGGCGCAGGGAGAACAGAGGTGGTAGAGCCGCAGCAGCTGAGGAGGCGACGACTGCAACAGTGGCTGATGCGGAGACAATGAGGCAGGCTACACCTGTCAGTGCTGCAGCGGACATGGTGGAGATGGCTGCAGCAGTCGAGATCAACAACTGTACGTGACGAGTCACTGAAGATGAAGAGGAGGACAGAGACGAAGCCTGTGTTGTGGAGGTGTGGATAAATTCAACTACACTGGAGAGAGCTGTAGTTGCTGTAGCTGCTGCTGATGCTACTGCGTCTGCTGCTGCGACAACCTGAGTAGCTACATTGACAGCAACAGCTGCCAAGTGTCCCTCATCAATAGTAGCTACAGTGTAAGTGTCAACGGCTCTCCCTGCGGCAGTGGTGGCTGGTGCACGTGCAGCGCGTGCAGTGGCTACAAAAGTAGATGCCACAGCAGCACTGGACACAAGTGCAGCCCGCAGGACTGCAAGAACATCAGGGGGCAAAGAGGACGAGGAATCTGCAGCTGATAAGGCCGGAGATATGGCACGACGCGAAGCAGGGGCTCCTGACGCTGCTGCCGCAGAGGGTGAGGTCGTGCCACGGGGAGCAGCACGGCAGCGTTGCTGGCACGTCCTATGGGCAATGGGCGGGCTTACCGGAGAGTGGTGAGGTCGGTGGTCCTGCTGTGGTGCTGTAGCTGGTTCGTTCTGCGCCGTCGGAGAGTCGTAGGGTCGTAGTCTTCACCGGGATGATACCCTGGACTGTTGCGACGGACCCGTGACCACACCTCCCTCTCCGCACGCTCCTCGTAGTACGCGAGCTCCTTGTCAATGCGAAGACGGTCCCACGCTGCTGTGGGTGACGTAGGGATAGGCTCGGTCACGGGTGGAGACGCCAGCTTGCCGGATGCAGGGCTGCCTAGGGGCAGCCTGAGTTGCTTAGGAGTGTGCGCTGTTGCAGCAGGGACTGTGGGCGGAGGCACGGATGCAAGTGCGGTGCTTCGTGTGGCACGGGGCAGCTGTGTGCACTAGGCAGAGTCACCATGCAGAGTGCGGGTGCGACGGGTGATGCTCAAGCATCCGTCGTGCGTGCGGAGAGTAGAAGCACAGCGAAGAGAAGGGGGGTTGAACGACGACTGAGGAGCGATTGTGCCGCCGTGCACGCGTCGGTTGAAGCCGGGAGTGAGCATGCCGTGAGTCATGGGTGCAGTGGCAGCGGCTGCGCAGAACGGATGCTGCTGCTGCGGTCTCAAGCTGCCACAGAGGAGTTGTGGCTTGCGCGGGATCACCCGCCACTAAGGTGTGACCCGAAGAGGACTCACGAGGTCTCAGAAGCCAGGAGTGAGCACGCCGTGAGTCACGGGTGCGGTGGCAGCGGCTGTGCAGAACGACTGTTGCTGCTGCGGTCTCAAGTTGCCACAATGGGGTTGTGGCTTGGGCGGGATCACCTGCCACTGAGGTGTGACCCGAAGAGGGCTCACAAGGTCTCAGAAAGCTGGGGGTGTGCACACCGTGAGTCACGGGTGTAGTAGGAGCGGCTGTGCGGAACGACTGCTGCTATTGCGGCCTCAAGCTGCCGTAGTGGGATTGTTACTTGCGCGGGATCACCCGCCACCTAGGTGTGACCCGAAGAGGTTTCACGAGGTCTCAGGACTGTCGCGGCAGGGAGGGGTAGCCCTCCTGCTCTGATACCAGTAGGTAGCCTTGAATGCTACGCTAGCAAGCAAGCAAGTGAGCAGCAAGCGAGTAGCTGGCGACAGGTGAAATCATGGATCGGTGAGGCAAGCTCAAAAAATAGTGAGAGTAGTAGGTAACAAGTGAGCGAAGTGAAGATAGCCGGTTGACCAGGCCACCCACGCAAATCACTCGACGTGGGGCCCGGACGCCACCCAAGGATCGAACCTGGCCCTGGAGCGAGCGAGCTCCAGGCGGTTTCTCACACGCTGGTACAAACCGAACGTGTGGTCCCGAGGGATCAGCAACCTGGTACATTACGCTAAAAGCATGCAAGTGTGTAGGAAATCAGTCACACCACAACCATGCATGTCAACAAATGTATCCCCCATTTCGGCATGTGCCATTATCACTAAACTAAGGCTCGTCATGAGGGCAATGTTGGTGCTGTGGCCATCACTCTGCAACTTGATGGTGCCACTATCACTGTGCGCACTATGCTGCATCATAGTCTTTCACGGAAGAGCCTTAGTCAAGATTAATCACCTGCAGTGATGAGGTGTGTGTGTGTGTGTGTGTGTGTGTGTGTGTGTGTGTGTGTGTGTGTGTGTGTGTGTGTGTGTGTGTGCAAGGAGACAAGAGGGCACTTGCGCGTGTCATGACCATAACCAACAAGACGACCACTTTGACAGAAAAGTACCTATAACGTCCACAAAATGCAGAAAATACTTTTTAGGACCACTGTTTAAAACTAATACTTTGGGTGTCCACCGAGCTCAAAATTGTATGGGGAACGATTTAATTCTCCGCATACCCACTATTACACTCCACCGATGTATCCCCGACAACATGAAAAGAAAACCTTAGTCACTGACTCAAACACAGATTAGGTCCCCGTATGCTAATACTTTTACTTGTGTTAATAAACATATGTCGAGAGTTGAAATCGACTTATTTGCTCACTTTTGTTTTTGCCCCTGGTCGTAACCGAAAATTCTCACGATTATTCTCCCTGTTTCAGACTCCTCCCCCCCCCCCATCTCTCTCTCTCTCTCTCTCTCTCTCTCTGTTTGCGTTTTTACGACTTTCCCTATGCTTAAGAGTCCTCGAACTAGGGGAAACAAATTTCAGTACTGGTATCGGTATGGAGCTGGACGGCCCCTTAATACTGAGAAGATGCAAGGAAGCTTCCTAGCAACACTCCCGTTGACGAGGCGTTAGTGCCTAATCAGACGGTGACGACAGTCACAAGTCGTGCACGCAATGGCAAGAGTTTGGCCAGGGGACACAAGGCAAAGTGTCTGAATGCTTCAATAGCATTTGCAGAGAGAGATGACAAATGACAGGTCCATGGCATAAATACCTGCCGCGGCGCACAGCGGGTGTCGCACACGGCGGTCCAAGAGCTGTCCTAAAACCGGCCCAAAACCACTGCTTTGCCCGAACTCTGCGCACACATGTCAGAATGCTACGTCGTCTGAACCTAGAGGTGCAAGATCACAAGACAGACGCTACGTCTGGTCACATGCATGCATCCATCATCAAATGGTGGACACGCAATGCAAAAACATGCAAATCGGGCTTCATGGCCAGTCCGCCGAAAAGACTCCTGCAAGCTGTAGAAAAACAACAGGGAGTCCTGGCAGTGTCCGGGGCTCTGGAACGGTAGTCGGCCAGCTCCAAGCTGGTACTCCGCCGCCATTCGTCGCATCGGTGTCACCAGGGTCCGCCTCAGGGATCTGCACGAGTATGGACACGGCCGAGTGGTCACAGTAGACCGTACAAGAACGTCACAAATCACAACACTCCCCCATGACCCGATGGTACGCATGTCCATACACGTGCAGCACTGGGACAAGTACAATAGTGAGTGTAAAACAGATGGGACACGGACACAAATCCCACAATCAACCACCCTCAGGCATGCGGCGAAGCCCAATAGAACGAATGGCCACCAGGAACTTTCTGCGGGCTAGTGCCTTCGTGAAGAAATCAGCACGCTGCATGTCAGTGCCAACCCACATGACGGAGATCACGTGTTGCTCCACCAAATCATGCACAAAGTGATGCTCAACCGCAATGTGCTTCGTGCAAGCGTGAAAGACACCGGAGTTCTCCGCAATGGCGAGAGTACTCTGGTTGTTGCAACGAAGCACAATGGCGGGTACTGACTGACCAAGCTCAAGAAACAGGCGCTACAGCCATACCGCCTCAGCAGCCCTTGCGCCCAAAGCAACGTACTCTGCCTCCGACGAGCTACGTGCGATTCAGCCCTGCTTGCCGCTATGCCAAGACAGAGCGGTACCACCGAGCAGGAACACATAGCCAGTACGGCTGCGTCCATATGGGCTCCAGGCCCAGTGAATGTGAGTGTAGCCGTCAAGGACCATCAAACACTGCCGACGAAAGCAGAGTCTAAGGTACGGCGTGGACGCCACGTACCGCACCACTTGCACAGCCGCATGAAGGGCTCTGGCACGTGGAGCTTGCAAGAACTGAGCGAGGAGGTTGACAGCAAAAGCGATGTCAGGACGTGTGGTAATGGCCAGGTACATCGGGGATCCAATGAGACGGAGGTACAAGGTCACGTCCACTGTCTCCCCCAGCTGTGTGGGATCATCCACCTTCAGGGCATCCTTTCCATCGGGTGCAAGAGGTGTGGAAGCGGTGGGCACTGCACCAAGGAGATCGCTGAAGCGCTCCCCCACGACTCGTGCATATCGGGCCTGATGCAGCAACAGTGTCTGACACTTGCAATCTCGCACGATCTCCATACCAAGAAACACCGATGCAGGTGCGAGGTCCTTCATCTTGTAGGCAGTCTGAAGGACAGCCTTGGCCTCATTCACGGCTTCCTGGGACGGAGACACGATTAGAAGGTCATCGACATAGACCAGGATGGCGGTGGACCGCTCGGGTGTCGATAGGATGAAAGGAGAGGGATTTGCCTCGCTCCGTACATATCCCGTTCGAGTCAAAGTGCCGGTGATCTCCCGGTTCCAACACCACGGAGACTGCTTGAGGCCGTATAAGGACTTGAACAAGCGCCAGACCTTGTCACCGTCCCCAAAGCCTGGTAGCTGAGCCACGTGAATCTTCTCATCCAGAGAGCCATGGAGGAACACATTGTTCACGTCCATTTGGTGCAGTTCCCAGTCATGCTGAGCCACTACACCGAATAGAGCTCAAGCTGAGGTCATGCGGCCGACAGGGGCAAAAGTGTGAGTGTAATCGACGCCCTCAATCTGATAGTACCCCTTGACGACCAAGCGGGGCTTGTAGCGTTCTAGTGAGCCATCCGGCTTCACTTTCTTACGAAAGACCCACTTGACCTAAATGGCCTCCCTCCCAGACAGAAGGTCGACAAGCTCGTAGACTCTATGCTCTCGGATAGCGCGAAGCTCATCCTCCCATGCAGTGCGCCAAGCGTCAGCATCTTGTGATGAGAGAGCTTCACTTAGGGTGCTCGAGTCGGGCACCATAGAGGGAGAGCTCTGCGTGGCAAGGGCACACGCCTCGGTGCTAGGCCCGATGACCACAAGATCAGTTGCTGCATCACAAGCAATATGGAAATCGCGAGTGACAAGATCGTGCCCTACGGGGTACGCTGGATGTACCTCTATGAGCTCAGTGCGGACACTCAGGCCTAGGGCCTTTGTGTGGGGGTCACCACTCGCGATGCTGCGAGAGGGGCGCCTGGGTGCGGGGCCCAATGCTCCCTGAGCTCCGTAATCTAGTGGTGGAAGACGGCCTCCGGGCCCACGGGAGTAACCTGAACTCAAGGAGTGCACCTCAGGTTTAGGGACAGGCACGACCACATCTGGTGGGGGCTGAGGCAAGGCAGCCAGTGATGCCGTGCAAGGAGATGCGTGTGTGGGGGACACGGGAATGGGTGTGACAGCAGGAGAAGGCAAGACAGGACCTGAAACAAAGGCAGGAGTGCCAGCAAATGCAGGTATGGGAGTAGGCAAGACTGGACCAGACACAGAAATAGGAGTGCAAGCAGACGCAAGTACTGGCGCAGAAGTAGGCGCGGGAACAGAAGCAAGGGCACCTGTGGGGCGTGAAACAGGCTGTAGAAGCGAGGTCTCTGGACCGACGGCGATGATCGCCGGGTCATCAAGGGCCGTAGATAGAGAGGTGAAAGGGGCTCGAACGGACACATCAGCCTGGTGAGAGGTGCTCGCTGGCGTAGAAGTCTCCCCCATCCGCCGAGAACCCTCACAGGTAGGAACATGTGTGGCGGAGAGTGCCGTGATCAAAGTCAGTTCACGGTAGGTGAGAGACTCGAAAAAGAGCGCGTTGCGTGAATCAATGACGCGACGACAAGTAGGGTCCTAGAAGCGCCAGGCCTTCGACCGCAGGGAAATGCCTACGAAGGCACACAAGCGGCCCCGAGGTGAGACCTTGGACCCCTGCTGGTCCTCGGTGTACCACACGGAGGCCAGGGATCCCCCGACGCGAGCGAGACGAAGGTCAGCACAGTGTCCAAACCAGAGCTCATGCAGTGTAATATGGTCCAAAAGCGGACCGTGCGGGAGGCGGTTCCAGACCCAAGTCATGTAGGCAAAACCCTCAAAGACAAAGGACTCAGGGAGACCGCACTCAGATCGCATAGCGCGAACCACATCCTCCATGGTGCGGTTCCAGCGCTCGGAAACACCGTTCTATTGAGGGGTAGCAGGAGCGGAGACTTGGTGAAAAATCTCGTGCTCAACAAAGAATCCGTCCATCTCGCCAAGGAACTCACCGCCGCGATCCGAGCGGAGAGTATGTAGCGTGTGACGTGACTGACGCTCAGCCATCAATAGCCAGAGTCAAACCGCAAGGGCGGCGTCGCTCTTCTGATGCACGCTGTAGACCCACTGCATCCGGGTAAAGTCATCAGTCAGAGTCAGAACATACTGGCCCCGATCAGATAGGGACTAGACCGGAAGAGGACCAAGAAGGTCCGAGTGAACTAGCTCGAGAGGCCGAAGCGCTCGAGAACGAGAGTCAGGGTAGGTGCATTNTGAGGGGTAGCAGGAGCGGAGACCTGGTGAAAAATCTCGTGCTCAGCAAAGAATCCGTCCATCTCGCCAAGGAACTCACCGCCGCGATCCGAGCGGAGAGTATGTAGCGTGTGACGTGACTGACGCTCAGCCATCAATAGCCAGAGTCAAACCGCAAGGGCGGCGTCGCTCTTCTGATGCACGCTGTAGACCCACTGCATCCGGGTAAAGTCATCAGTCAGAGTGAGAACATACAGGCCCCGATCAGATAGGGACTAGACCGGAAGAGGACCAAGAAGGTCTAAGTGAACTAGCTCGAGAGGCCGAAGCGCTCGGGAACGAGAGTCAGAGTAGGTGCATTGGTGCATCTTCCCCTGAGCGCAAAAGAGACAGCCGGTCTTGGGTGGCTTCTCGAAAGAAGCCGCGTCAAGACCGAGAGCTGGCTGTGTCCGAATGAGCTTCGATACAGTATCGGAACCCACGTGACACAAACGGCGATGAAGCAACCACTGGTGTTCCGGAGACAGAACACCAGTGACAAAGACCCATCCGGAGGAGGAAGGAAAGCAAGGGGAGGAGGTCCAAAACATGCGATACAGATCGTCTACGACTGAGGCACGAAGGACAATGCTACGAGTGTCAGTAGCAGTCACGGTCGCTGAGTCTGCAGTTTGCTCCACAAAGAGACCCATCAGTGGGCAAGCACGCACAGAAAGCAGGCTGAGCTCAAGATCAGGCACAAACAACACATCAGAAAGGTACAAGGGGCCAGACGGACCGTCAAAACATACAACCCCAAAACCATGGACTGGCAAGGACTGACCGGAGCCTGTACGGACTGAACGGGCAGACGTGACAGGACCCAAAATAACAAAATCACTACGATGACATGTCATGTGATGAGTGGCACCAGAATCGATGATCCAAGTGCCACCGGAGTCACGACTGGTGGACGTCACTGTACAATGGGCAATGGAACACTCGGCATCAAAGGGACGCTGAGCCGTCAGTGGGGAGGAACAACGCAAGGCACAAAGATGAGACTCATGAACCCAATCGGTACAGTCAGGCCCATCATCATCACATGCTGACTGTGCTCCCCCACACGCATCGTCACGAGCCACAAGAATGGAGGGACAGATAGTCTGTGGATTACACGACGATGACAACACACTCGCACCTCCCTGAAAGCGGAGCGCCAGAAGGTGTCGAAGCTCAGCGATGGTGCGGTCGTGTGGGTCCGGATCACTGCTACTCGCCGGTGAGGAAGTGAGAACAGTTGCAATCATGGCTGCCACGCGTCCGGAGGATGGCGAGGATAACATGCTGGACGTGGAACGGAGGGCGTGTGAAGCCCGGAGCTCACGAGTAATCTGCGCCCAGTCGAGCGGCTGCTGGCACTCGGTGTAGGGATGGGCGTCTCCATAGTTGTAGCAGTGAACAGAACGCCCACTGCTACCACTGGATGACGACTGCTGCTGTGACTGCTACTAACCTGATCCATGCTTCGACGTGATGGAAGATGAGGAAGGAGACTGTGGGAGGGAACTCTGGTGGTGATGCGACGACTGTTGCAGCAAGAGAAGTCTCCTAATGGGCCACGGCTACCTCGCGGGCTGAAGTCACCTGGAGGAAGAGCTGATGCGCCCAGGGGAGAAGCTGAAGAGTGGCTGAAAAGGGCTCGAGGACAGTGTCGCTGTACCATGTGAATATGTCAGTTTACTCAAGGCGAACTCTGAGCATCATCCTACGGAGCACCCACAGCTGTGTGCCTCCTGAGGTCCGAAAGCACGTGTAGATGCGCATGGCGCTTTACCAGTAATCGGCTGCAGGCTCGGTAGGCCCCTGACGGAGAGAGTGGAAGGCACGAATGTGTGCTGCACAAGTGGAGTGCGTCTCTGCGGCCAGCAGGGATAAGGCCAGATCCCAACCTCCGCGTGGATCGGCACCGGTGCCTGTGCCGGCCTCTCCAAGGAAGGGGCGAAAATCGACGATGGTCTCACGTGGCATGGCATAGAGGAGTCCGTGCATCACCCTGGCTACTGTCAGCACCTGTGCTAGGTCTGTAGGCTGATACGGGCTGTGGTAGTAGGGCCACACTCCCTCTGAAGTAGCCCAAACCTGAAAGAGGATCTCCTAGTAGTCAAAGCCGTCCTCACTGATGTACCGTGGAGGTGGTGTCTCAAAGTCCTTGGGTTGCCGCTCGGTGGGGAGAGCAGCCGCAGGTCAAGGAGGACGAGGGACGGGGAAGAATCCTGGAAGGGGATAGTCACCGAGATAGTCGGGTGAAGATCGTATTGAAGGAAACTGAGGAGATCTGGTGTCTGTCTGCAGCTGATGGAGGCGCTCCTGAAGAACTCAAATCTCATGATCCGGGGAGTCGCCTGTCATGCCTTGCATGAATGGATCAGCATCCAGGAGGTCAGGAGGTGGTGGGTCAGGTCTAGCTCCTGTCACGGGTGCCTGAGCCGACTGTTGTGTAGAGACCGCGACGACGGCAACTCCCTCGGAAACCTGCCGTGGGACCGTGGACTGGGCACGCAGAAGCTCAGACAACGTGTGGATGACATCAGTCTGCTCCTGCTGTAGGCGACGCATCTCATCCTGCTGGCTCCGCAGGTCCTCAACGGCCTGTGAGCGTGGGCTCAGGACCCCAGAAGAAGAGGAGGAGGGATCACCTGTCCCCTTCCCCTTGTTGTCAGATGAGTTCATGTTGCTTCTCAGTATGGGTCGGCAGGTCAGGATTGCCGGATTCCGAAAGCTTCAGCGTTTCTCGAGGAGTTGAGACGCTCGCAGTTTTTGACTGTCCGGCCAAAAAATTGGCTAAGTATGG
The DNA here is from genome assembly GCA_023375785.1 of Penium margaritaceum. Lineage (NCBI taxonomy): Eukaryota > Viridiplantae > Streptophyta > Zygnematophyceae > Desmidiales > Peniaceae > Penium > Penium margaritaceum. The sequence goes on along the minus strand of SZWC01007098.1, from coordinate 81,847 downwards.
TGCTGACATCAGCACGACCTGATGATGCCAGCGAGCAAAAATGCTGATGTAAGCTCGACTCCCCTTCTTTTTTATCTTCTCTCGCGTTTTTGCGCGAGCGTGGAGCTGCTCCGCGGTGGCTACGCGGAAGTTGTGCGGAAGCTGTGCAGCAGCTTCCGCTCAGCTACTGTTGTAGCTGTGCTGTCAGCTACAATAGCAGCTGCGTGGCTGCATGCGCAGCAGTGGCAGCAGTGGCTGCGCAATGCCGCTGTTGCTGCTGCGCGCTGTGGCTGCTACTCGCTGCCGCCGCCGCGTGCTATTGCTACTACCGTTGCTGCGTTGTTCTTGCTATAGCTACTGCTGCTCTACTGCTGCAACCGTCGCGGTTGCCGCTGCTGCTACTGTGGTGCTTTTGTCGCCGCTGCTGTTGCTCTGATGCTGCCGTCACTGCTGCCGCTGCGCTGCTGTTGCCGCGACCGCCGCTGCGGTTGCGGACGGCGGCTTTAGTCGTTGCAGCCGCCATGTGTTGTTGTAGCCGCTGCTATGACCCTGCTCTTGCCGCTGCTACTGCTGCTGCTCTACTGCTGCTGGCACGGTGGCAATGCCCCTGCTACGGTCACACGTGATGGGTGTGGGCTGCCTCGACGGCGACTGGCTGTCTTCGACAGGCCCCAGTGGATCTATTACAGCGGTGACTCTCACTGCTGCTGCTCTGCTGCGTCTCTGCTGCGCAACTTAGTGAGAACTATGTCATTGCTCTGATACCATGAGAAGATGCAAGGAAGCTTCCTTGCAACACTCCCGTTGACTAGGCGTCAGTGCGTGATCAGACGGTGACGACAGTCACAAGTGGTGCACACAACGGCAAGAGTTTGGCTAGGGGACACAAGGCAAAGTTTCTGAATGCTTCAATAGCATTTGCAGAGAGAGAGATGACAAATGACAGGTCCATGGCATAAATACCTGCCGCGGCGCACAGCGGGTGTTGCACACGGCGGTCCAAGAGCTGTCCTAAAACCGGCATAAAACCAGTGTTTTGGCCATAACTCTGCGCACATGTCAGAATGCTATGCCGTCTTAACCTAGACGTACAGGATCACAAGACGGACGCTACAACAGGTCTCATGCATGCATCCATCATCAAATGGTGGACACGCAATGCAAAAACATGCAAATCGGGCTTCTGGCCAGTTCGCCGAAAAGACTCCTGCAAGCTGTAGAAAAACAGCAGGGAGTCCCGGCAGTGTCCGGGGCTCTGGAACGGTAGTCAGCCAGCTCCAAGCTGGTAGTCCGCTGCCAGTCATCGCACCGGTGTCACTAGGGCCCGCCTTAGGGATCTGCACGAGTATGGACACGGCCGAGTGGTCACAGTAGACCGTACAAGAACGTCACAAATCACAACAAATACCGATGCTGGGACTCCGACGACCTGGCTGGCGGCAGCAAACCAGCTCGTCGACTCCCTCTTCCGCTAGTCATTGTCAGCAAATGCTGACGAGGACTATCGAGCTGTCGACCGGACGAGGTCTGATCAACAGGTCGCCTTTTTTTGGGCGCTGTTCTCATGTCGACGACGTCGATATGCGCAATGCGCCATAAAAACGACTGACGTCAACGTCAACTCGACGTCTATATTCACGATGCAAATATAGACGTTGAGTCAACATTGACTTCATTGTTTTGGGTGTGTGAGAGATTTCTTGAAAACAAGTTCTCATCCAACCTTGCTCTTTTGTTTTGAACGTAGTAGTGAATCCATTAAAGTGAATGGGACTGTTCCGCTCGTTCACGTAACAAACGAGCGAAACAGTCCTCGAACGGGCCAGTAGACCCATGGCCGATAGGCCCATTCGAGGGCTTTTGGGCTCGTCTGCGTTGTGAATGAGAACATAACGCGACCGTGGACATCCACGGTCGCATGACTGTGATGTACACGAGAGACCAGCGGCCAATGTCCGACGACGAAAAAAAAGGATTCTTATTAGACAAAAATGACACCCCCATTGTTTTATGTGCCACGAACGCGACTACTTGTGAGTAAAAATAGAAATGATGTATTTTTTGTCACAAAGGAATAATGAACATAGGATGAAATAAAATATCACGTGAAACAAACGAAACTTAAAGTATCATACTTCGGATACCCATAATCGACGAACTGATTTGTATGAAACCGGTGTGGCATGAATTTGTTTGCAATAGTGGGTGCGGCATGCACGATCTGAGGTGCTTCGAGAAAAGTGGGTACATCACCCATTTTTTTGTTAAGTGAGTACAGTGTTCTAAATCTGCGAGAATTGGCCAGCTGAAAATTCGGGGGCCCAAAAGTGGGTATAGCGGAATTAGGCTGCAGAAAGTTGTGCAGTTTCCTTACAGCCAAATGTTGGTTTGTGTGGCTTCCACCCGTCACGACCAACGCCAATGGATCACCCATAGACCCCACGTTGGTGGTATAGGGTGGAGGAGAGCTTGAAGACACGATGGGCCTCTGGAGTGTACCGGGACTTCTCTAGCACCTACGAGAGCGCCGGGGAGAGGCGGTCGATGCGTTTTGGTAGCCCTGTTGGCTTGTCGGGAGCTAGGAGAGTTTTCTCGGTGGGTTGAGACCCGCGCACCCGGTGGACTATACCGGTGCGACAAGGAGACCCGATTGCTGTAGTAGTGCTTCCAATGTTCGGGAAGCCGTTTGTGTTGTCTGGACGCTGATTTCTATTGATTCTAGCACTACTTGTATTTTCTCGGTGGTCGAGATCCGGGCACTCGGCGAGCTATTCCGGCGCCTCGAGGAGACCACCTTTGTTGTTCATGTGCTCTGTGCAGTGTGCTCTTCCCGCTGACTTGTTTGGGCTCAGCGGGGGTGTTGAGGCCAGTGCAGCTAGCTGCCGGCGCCCTATAGAAGCCCGCTAGGGGCTCATTTGTAATCTTCTCCTTGTTCTTTCATGTTATGCGTTCTAGACTTAGCCAAAATTTGTGCCGTTTTGCACGGCACTTAGACTCAGAGTTCATGTTCGTGTTTGCATGGATTTGCATACCCTAATTTATTTCCAACTTGGTATCAGAGCACAAGAGGGCATATGAGCACCAGACAGAGCAGAAGCAGCAGCAAGGGGCGGAACACAAAGAGAACGCGCCATGTGGTGCCGCGCCGGCAGCAGCGTGAGGGAGCGCAAAGTGACTGAAAGTGAATGCCATAGGGGCGGTGAGTCGCACATAGAAGCATTAGCGACTACGGCAGCAGCCGACGTAGTAGCAGCGGCAACTGCTGTGCCACACAACAGGAGGAGTGGCGGCAGAGCAGCCACTCACAGCAAGAGCAGCAGCATCCGCAACAGTAGTAGCCGCGATGCACCTTAGCATTCGCAACAGCTGTGCCGGTGGCAGCACCTGCAGTAGCGGCAGCTGATGTGCCGCATAACACCGACAGCAACAACAGCTGTAGTGGTGTAGCAGTCGCTGCAGCAGCAGGGAAAACAGTGGTAACATGTAGCACTGACGGCAACAGCAGAATTGTGTAACATCAGTAGATGCGACGAGATCAGCAAGCAGCAGCGGCGGCAACAACAAGCTGTAGTACTAGTAGCTGCGCAGAGTAGAAGTAGCAGCAGCAACGGCGGCGGCAGCAGCTAAGAGCAATAGTTGCTAGTGTGTAGAGTAGTAGTAGCAGCAGCGAAAGTTGTAGCACCAGCAACAACCGCAGCAGCTACACCCGCCGTCGCAGCTGCTGCTAAAGGAGGGCCTTGCAACCCTCCTTTGAGGGTCCCCCTTGGAGACCTTCAGCCCCCCACAGAGGGGCCCCCTCGGAGGGGGCCTGTTGGTCCGTCAAGCCCCCCCTCTCAAGGGGCCCCTTGGAGGGGCCCGTGAGGCCCGTGACCCCCTCTCCCCGTCGGCCCCGTCGGCCCCGTCGGCCCCGTCGGCCCCGTCGGCCGACCGACGGAGGGGGGCGGGCGGACGGTGAGAAAGGGGTGGACAACCCCCCTCCCCTCCGTGGGTCGCTCGCTCGCTCGCACAAGCGAGGGAGCGAGCGAGCATGCACAAGAGGGAGGGCCGGACAAGCCGGACACCTCCCCCCTCCCCGTCACCCCCCTTTTTTCTTATTTTTTCCATTGCCCCAACTTTGGGGCAATCGAGAATAGGGGGGACGAGAGAAAAAAAGAAAGGTGGTGTACCTGAGAGCGAGTGGTGAAGAGAACAAAAAAGAGAAAAAAACGGGGGTGAGGGTGAGAAGGAAACAAACAAGTAAATAAAACATTTGAATACATGCCACGGACAACCGTAGATGCAACCCGTCAAGCAGCCACCGCAACATTACGCGTAGTGGCAGCAGCCACAACAGCAGCAGGAGCTTTCGCGTCAGCAGCGGCGATGGCGGTGGAATGGCGACGACTGCATAGTGCAGAGCAGTTGCAGCAATGCTTGCAGTCTCCCCTTCCCAGCCCACAGCAGACTGTCATCGGCAGCGACTTCTTTTTCGAGACGCATCTTGGACAGGCATCTCTCTGGGACCCGTGGATTGGTCCCTACACTTCAATCCGTAGGATGGACGGCGTACTCGGGTTTTTCCATCTTCGAGGGCTTGGTCCTCTATCGCTTGGAGTAGCAGCCACACCTACAACCGCCACACCTTCTGTTCTTTGCGTTGTTTTTGCTCTTTTAGTGGCAGTAGTGCGAGTAGTCGCAGGTGGTGAGACTCACTTCTCAGGGCGTGCTGTGGTATTACAGCTCGTCTTGTCTGGTCACGTTTACTGACCTGGACACCGTGACCTACAGGAGTGACCAGTGTTTACTAGTCTCATCCTCTCCCGTGGCTTGGTGTTTACCACCGGGAGTAGGTGGCCTCAACACCTATCCATCGTCTGGCGCACAAGATGAGTGTGCAGACATCTGAGCAGGCATCCTTCACTTTTGCCTTCTACTACTATGGTGATGGACGTCATGGTTGGCGTCATTGCTGGATGCACCCTCGCGGCTGGCATCCACCTTGGCTTCAGCCTCGTTGGAGCATGCGTCCTCCACAGCATGCAGATTTGCCCGCGTTGGAAGATCCCCTAGTCGGACCTCTGGCGACCATGTTAACCAAGATCCACGGCCTGAGGCAAATGGTGGAACGGCTTTGTGATGTCGTCGTAACCAAGCGTACATTTGCTACGAGTTCTTCGATGACCTCCTTAATCTCACCTCTTCCATTCTCTCCTCATTTCTCATTTGATGGTGTCCCTTCCGCTCCAACTGCCGGCCAGTCCCAGACTGCCACCATCCTCTCGATCCTCCAATCTCATGCTACCACCACGCCACCTCAAGATGACATGTCTTCATGTAGTCGTTCCAGTCATGTGTACCTGCGGCTTCCGCGTCAATGCTCTACAGGTCGTGCTCGTGCTGGCCTTGATACATCCTCCACCTCCTCGACTTCCGTTGTTGTACCTGCCGAGGGAGACTCTGGTCACCACGCATTGCCTATTGTGACCACAGCGACACTATTCGTGCTCGCACCATACTGTGGTGCTCGAGCGTCAGCTCGGGCAGATTCAGTTGATACAGTGACAACACATGACATAGAGTGTGATCCCGGCATGGCATTCATGGTGGAGGCTTCCGTGTCATCGAGCTCGGCTTCCATGTTCACGCTGGATCTAGATATTCCACAGCAACAGGTCACATCAAGAGGAGCGCAGTCCCGACGTCCCTGGGCGGTGCCACTCGCGGCTTCTAATGGTGGCGGCCCGGCGGTGGCACAGTAGTCCCGTACGGATCGAGATGCTTCTACCAGAATTATGGGGGAATGTGTGCAACAGGCTCATACTAGTCCGGCAGAGATTGCAGTGCAATAGACATGCATGTCATCGAGGTCGACATCCACACTAGGGCAGGAGCCGGACGTTCTGCAATAGCAGGTTGCATCAGGAGGAGTGCACGTCCCGCGTGCCTGGGCAGTGCTACTTGCGTCTAAGACCGGTAGTGGCCCGATGGTGGCACATGATTCCCGTGCAGAAGGAATGCCCCTCACAAGCTTACGGAGGCATGGGTGCACACAGCTCACACCAGCACGAGAGCGGTCGTCGTGCATGAGTAGAGTCATCCGGCTGGTCTTTTAGAGGTTGAGGCATTTTTTTGAGTAGCAGTTATGAGAGATGTCACTGGGACATATGCTACAGCAGACACAGCAGGCTCCACCTTGTCATCACTGCTACCTGAAGACCAGCTTTAGCGTCAGTTATCGCCCATGTTCCTAGATTCTACGGGTTTCTGTGCACACGGTGGAGCAGCGTCACACATGACGGAGTTAGATGGTGGTCCTCTCTCCATTATCGAGCGAGTGACAGCAACCAGTCTTCCCGACGAGGTGGTGCGTGAGCGCTAGCTACGCTTGCTGGTCGCCTTGACAGGCATTGTCAAGCCGGAGTCCTGCACAACTGTGTCCACTACACCGGTTGTTGAGGACCGTGGAGCAGATCTGACCATGTGGATGGAGTCACCTGGTCAGCAGGAGTTGAGCTGTGCCCTCTTGTGTTCACCTTTTGGTGACCCTTCTGATCACATCGATGTTGAGAGTGGCAGTACCTACATGGATGACATTTCCACATGCTCCACAGATTTGGAGGATTCCTCCTCATTCTCTCCTTGCACGTGGCCGGTCATCCCTCCTTTGAAAGAGACGAGTTGCGGTCAAGATGTCACACCTTCAGCTGCGTCTGATTGTTCAGCATCTCAGCACACTACGAGTTTGGTTGACCCCCAGGAGGATGTAACATCACCGGCTCAATTGTCTTTTGCAGCAAAGATGCAGATGGAGTTGTACTTGTGAGTTCTACAGTCTGCGTGTGCAACATTCAGTGACACAGAGTTCATCCTATGCGAGGCAGACATGGGCCACCTCCATATGTTAGAGGGAGATTACGTTGATTTTCAAGAGCATGTAGAGATGCTACAGCGGGAGGTGACGGCAGCGCTAGAGGGATTGTCAGAGTAGGGGAGCACCATTACTATCGACATGAGCTTTCCACCATCAAGATCTTGCACGCCCATAATCGTGGAGGATCTTGTACCAGCCCTGAGTATGAAGTCTGATGGAGACACTACCACAGGAGAGGTGAGCATGCCTTCAGTTTCCACCATGCTCGTTCCTGTCGACTCCATCATTGCATCTCTTCCTACTCCAATTGCCATCATGCTCGTTCATCCACCCACTTCATCTCCTCTATCTCCATCTTCGTCCGTGTGGGATGGTCCAGTTCGTTCTTCCAACCCTCCTCCTCTTCTGGTGGTACACCCTTGTGCTTCAAGGTGCGCTATCCTACCTCGGAGGCCAGCTCTGCCACTTCATCCAATCTTGCGTGCTGCACGCCCATTTCCTTTCCTTTGGCGTACATAGATGCATCGCGGTAGAGCAGAGAAAGGAGAGATTGTGAGTTGGGACCCTTGGCAGTCACACGAGGACTGGTGCTCTCCACCTGATGCAGGGGCGACGTGACTAGTCGTAGCCGACTCATACGTGACAGGAGGAGTTATCTCTGCATTATGGAGAGACCACATGATTCATCGCCCAAGATGAATTCAGCTACGGTATCAGCATATCCATCGAGGACATCCCGGCCAGGTTCATCTAGCCAGGGGGAGTGTTGTGTGGACCTTGACCAGACTTAACGTTATGGGAGATGCATGGTGAGGGGTCCATGCTCTACTATGAGCATACTACAATAGCCGGCATGTGGCTCATACTACGTTCCTGCACAGCTCCATGTGTATGGTAGCACTCTGTTGGTCGAGACCCGGATACTTGGTGGGTTGTACTAGTGTCACGAGGAGACCATGTGATTGTGTATCTTGGTGTGTTTCCATACTGCGTGTGGCATGTGCATGCAAGCTGGATTGCTCATAGTGGTCAAGACCCCGACACGTGGTGAGTTTCACCTGTGTTATGAGGAGATCCCCCTATGATCCTGTGCTTTGGTTGATGTTGCTATTGTGGACGGCATACCGATACATGTTGGATTGCTTGTAGTAGTCAAGACCTGGGCACCAGCACTGCCAGTGTCATGAGGAAACCCTCTTGTCGTGTGGCTTGTGTATGATGTGCATGACTCCTCGGGTGGTCGAGACCCGGAAACTTGGCAGGATGTTCCACTGTCACGAGTAGACCTTTTGACCTTCATTTTGTTTCACAGGGACATTGGGCCTAGCCTTTATGCTTGGATAGACAGCACATGTGTGTGTGTGTGTGTGTGTGTGTGTGTGTGAGTG
>SZWC01007098.1:11674-25156 GCA_023375785.1 Penium margaritaceum | reverse complement strand
CCCTGGTACCGCCAGTGTCACGAGGAGACCATCTTGTCCTCTGACATGTGCATGACGTGTGTATGTGCATTACACTGGTCTGTGAGCGTGTGCATCACTCCTCTCATGGTCGAGACCCAGACACTTGGTGGGCTGTGCCAGTGTCCAGGGAGACCCTGGATGGATAGCAGACGAGTGTGTGTGTGTTTGTGCGAGTTGACTCATGCATGTTATGGCTTGCCATGCATTGTTGTTCCATGCCTTCGCTCATTCGTTCTGGCGTGGACGGCTATGTCAGCCAGGGGGAGTGTTGGTTTGTGTGGCTTCCACCCGTCACGACCGACACTGCGAGTTTACCGATATACCCACTTTCGGGGTATATGGCAGAGGAGAGCGTGACGACACGACGGGCCTCCGGACTGCACCGAGACTTCTCCAGCACCTACGACAGCGCCGGCGAGACGCGGTCGTTGCGTTCCGGCAGCCATGTGGGCTTGTCAGGAGGTAGGAGAGTTTTCTCGGTGGGTTCAGACCCGCGCACCCGGTTGACTGTACCGGTGCGACGAGGAGACCCGATGGCTATTGTGGGGCTTCCGATGTTCGGAAAGCCGTCTGTGATGACTGGACGCTGATTCTGAGATTTTCTGGTACTGTTCCTATTTTCTCGGTGGTCGAGACCCGGGTACTCGGAGAGCTGTTCCGGTGCCTCGAGGAGACCACCGTTATTGTTATCATGATGTACGCAGTGTGTTCTCCCCGCTGACCCGTTTCGGCTCAGCGGGGGTGACGGGGCCCGGTGCGGCTAGCTGCCGGCGCCCCTACTTAAGCCCGCTAGGGGCTCATTTGTAACTCCTCCTTGTTCTTTATATTCAGCGTTCCAGACTTAGCCAAATTCTTGCCGTCTTGCATCGCACTCACACACAGAGCTCATGTTCGTTTTTGCATGGGCCTGCATGCCCTAAAATTATTTTCCATTTCGTTCTCCCCGCTGACTCGTTTGGGTTCAGCAGGGGTGACGAGGCCCAATGCGCCTAGCTGTCGGCGCTCCTAAACGAGCCCGCTAGGGGCTCATTTGTACCTTCTCCTTGTTCTTTCATATTATACGTTCCAGACTTAGCCAATTTTTTGCTGTTTTGCACTACACTCACACTCAGGGCTCGTGTTTGTGTTTTCATAGGCCTACATGCCCTAAATAATTTCCAACTTGGAATCAAAGCACATGGGGGCGTGTGAGCAGCAGAAACAGCAGCAGTGGGCGGAACGTAGGGAGAACGCGCTACGTGGCGCCATGTCGGCAGCAACGTGAGAGAGCGTGAAGTGATTGCACGTGAACGCCACAAGGGCGGTGAGCCGTGCACAACACCATTAGCGAATGCGGTAGCAACAGTAGTAGAAGCAGCAGTTGCGGTGCCGCACAATAGGAGCAGTGGCAACAGAGTAGCCGCTCACAGCAAGAGCAGCAGCGGCGGCAGTAATAGCAGTGGCTGGTGCTAGAATTTGTAGCATATATGCCGGCGGCAACAACAACAGTAGTGGTAGCTGCTGTGCCACACTGTAGCAGCAGAAACGACAGTTGTAGCAGCGCAGCGGCCGTTGTAGCAGCGGCGACAACAATATCAGCGCATAGCAACCATAGCAGCAGTCGTTGTAGCAGCAGTGGCAGTAGCAACAGCGCGGAGCAGCGACGGCAGCAGCAGCAGTAGCAGCGTGCAACAACAGCATCCGCAGCAACAGCAGCAAGCAATAATGGCGGCAGTAGCAAGCAGCAACAGCAGCTCTTGCGCAGAGTAGCAGCAGTAGTAGCAGCAAAAGTAATGGCGGCAACAGCAAGCAGTAGCAATAGCAAGCAGCAGTAGCAGCAGCTATTGCGCAGAGTAGTAGCAGCAGCAACAACAACAACAACAGCAACTATAGCAGCTCCACCCGTCGTTGCAGGTGCTGCTGCAGGAGGGCCTTTCAACCCTCCTCCGAAGGTCCCCCTTAGAGAGGCCCCTTCGAGCCCACAAAGAGGCCCCCCCTCGGAGAGGCCTACTGGCCCTTTGATCCCCCCTCTCGAGGTGCCCATTATGCCCATGAGCCCCTCGCCTCGTCGGCCACGTCGGCCGACCGACAGAGGGGGTGGGGGTGACGTAGAGAGAGAGGGGCGGACCCCCCCTCCCTCCGTGGTTTGCTAGCTTGCGTGCGCGAGCAAGCAAGCAAGCGAGCATGCATCGGAGGGAGAGCCGGACAAGCCGGACACCTCCCCCCCTCCCCCTCACCCCCCTTCTTTTCATTTTCTCTCCATTGTCCCAGCTTTGGGGCAATGGAAAATAGGGGGGACGAGAGAAAAAAACAAATGAAGGGGGTGCACCTGAGAGCGAGTGGTGAAGAGAAAAGAAATGGGGGTGATGGCAAGAAGGAAAGGAAAAATCTTTGAATACCTGCCACTGACAACCGCAGACGCAACCCATCAAGCAATCGCCGCACCATCACCCGCAATGGCAGCAGCCACAATAGTAGCATCAGCTTTCGCAATAGCAGCGGCGGTGGTGGTAGAATAGCAACAACTGCTTAGTGTAGAGGAGATGCAATAACTCTTACAGTCTCCCCTTCCCAGCCGACAGCGGACTGTCATCGGCGACGACTTCTTTTTCGAAACGCGTCGTGGACCGGCGTCTCTTTGGGGCCCGTGGATTGGTCCCTACACTTCAATCCGTAGGATCGACGGTGTATTCGGGTTTGTCCATCTCTGAGGGCTTGGTCGTCTACCGCTTGGAGCAGTAGCCACACCTGCAACTGCCACACCTTCTATTATTGAAGCAGGTTTTTTTCCTTTACTGGCATCAACACTAGTAGTCGCAACTAGTGAGACTCCTTTCTCAAGGCGTGTTGTGGTAGTGCAGCTCGTCACGTCGGGTCACGTCTGTTCACCGCGACACCGTGACCTGTAGGAGTGACCAGTTTCTAATGGTCTCATCCTCTCCCGTGGCTTGGTGTTTACCACCGAGAGTAGGTGCCCTCGGCACCTATCCATTGTCTGGCACACAAGATGATTGTGGAAACATCTGAGCAGGTGTCCTATGCATCCGCCTGCTACTACTGTGGTGATATTTGCCGAGATCCACAGTCTAAGGCAGATGGTACAACAGCTTTGTGACCTCGTCGTCACCAAGCGTGCTTCTCCTACTAGTTCATCCATGGCCTCCTTGATCTCATCTCCTTCATCCTCTCCTCATTTCTCATTTGATGGTGTCCCTTCAGCTCCACCTGCCAGCCAAACCCAGGCTGCCACCATCCTCTCTATCCTCCACTCTTCTTCCACCTCGACGCCTCCTGGAGATGACATGTCTTCATGTAGTCACTCGAGTCCTATGTGCATGTGGCGTCGGCGTCAGTGCTTTGCACGTTGTGCTCGTGCCAGTCTTCATAGATCCTCCGCCTCCTCGGCTTCCGTTCTTGTACCCGTCGAGGGGGAGTGTGGTCATAGGGTATTACCTATGATCGCAGCGACAGGATCCGCATCCTCGCCGTACCATGGTGCGCAAGCGTCAGCTGAGGCAGATGCACATGATAGGGTGGCAGTACATAACGTGGAGTCTGATCTCGACATGGCGGTCATGGTGGAGACTTTCGTGTCATCAAGATTGACTTCCATAACTAGGTTGGATCAAGATCTTCTGTAGCGATAGGCTACATCAGGAGGAGAACACGCCCTACGTCCTTGGGAAGCACCGCTCACGACTCCGACCGGTGGCGGCCCGGCGGTGGCACATGAGCCACGTACGTATGAGGATGCCCCTTGCGTACTTGTGGGAAGGTTGGTGCACGAGGCTTACACCCACTCGGCGGAGGTTGCAGTGCAGGAGATATGCATGTCATGGAGGTCGGCAACCATGCTGGGGTAGGAGCCGGACGTTCTGCAACATCACGTTGCATCGGGACGAGTACAAGCCCCCTGTCCCTTGGCCGTGCCACTCGTGACTTTGACCGGTGGCGGCCCGGCGGTCGCATAGGAGTCCCGTACGAATGAGGATGCCCCTTACGGACTTCCAAGGGCGTTGGTGCACGGGGCTCACACCAACCTGGCAGCAAACACAGTGCATGAGCAGAGTGAACTGGTTGGTCTTTGAGAGGTTGAGGAATTCTTGAGAGCAGCATTATTATGAGATGTCACCGGGGGATGTGATGTAGTCGACAAAACAGGCTTGACCTTGTCGTTGGCGCTACCGGAGATCCAGCTCTAGCGTCAGGAGTCACCCATGTTTTAAGAGTTTGCGGGCTTCAGTACACATGCTCTAGCACCAACACACATGACGCATTCAGATGATGATCCCTACTCCATCATTGGGCGGGTGACAGTGACCAGTCTTCTTCGCGAGATAATGCGTGAGCGCCAGTTACGCTTGCTTGTTGCCTTAATTGGCATTGGATTAGTCGTCGAGTCGGAATCTTGCACAGCCGTATCCACTACTCTAGCAGCTTATGACAGTGTAATAGATTGGACCACGCGGATGGAGTCGCCTCGTCAGCAACAGCTAAGTTCTCCCTTCGTGTGTCCATCTATTGCTGACCCTAGTGATCACATCGACACTGAGAGTGGCAGTACCTGTACATATGACATTTCCACATGCTCCACGGACTCTGACGATTCCTCTTTCTCCTTCTCCCTCGGAACGCGTCCACTCATCCTTCCTTCTCCGACAGGCACGAGATGTGGTCACCATGTCACACCTTCAGCTGCATCTGATTGTCCAGCATCTCAGCATACTGCGAGTTTGGTTGACCCTCAGGAGGATGCAGCAGCACCGGCTCCATCATCTCCAGCAGCAAAGGCGCTGATGGAGTTGTACTTGCGAGTTCTAATGTCTGCGTGTGTAGCATCCAGTGAGATAGAGTTCATCCTACGCGAGGCAGACATCGACCACCTCCACATGTCCGAGGTAGCTTACGCTGACTTCCAGGAGTGTGTAGAGATGCTATAGCGGGAGGTGATGGCAGCGCGGGAGCGACTGTCAGAGTAGGGGAGCACTACTATTGTCAACACGAGCTTTCCACCACCAGGATCTTGAACACCCATACTTGAGGAGGATCTTATACCAACTCCAAGTATGACATCCGATGAAGACACTACCACAGGAGAGGTGAGCATGCCTTCAGTTCCCACCATGCTCATTCCTTTCGACTCCATCATCACTTCTCTTTCTGCTCTTGCTACCATCACGCACCTTCATCCACCCGCTTTAGCTGCTCCATCATCATCTTTGTCTTTGTGTGGTGGTCTGGTTTGATGCTCCAGCCCTCCTCCTCTATTGGCGGTACACCCCTGTGCTTCAGGTTGATGTATCTCGCCTCAGAGGCCAACTCTGTCACTTCATCCATGCTTATGTGCTGCTCACCCATTCCCTTTCTTTCCGTGTACACAGATGCATCCCTGCAGAGTGGAGAGAGGAGAGAATGTGAGTTAGGACCCTTGGTTGTCACACAAGGACTGGTACAATCCAGGTGACGCAGGGGCAATGTGAGGAGTCGTAGCCGGAGACACCATTTCCTCTTTGAGGGTGGGAGCCGACTCGTATGTGACAGGGGGAGCTATCTCTACATGATGGAGAGACCGCATGCTTCATCGCCCATGATATCTTCAGCTACGGTATTAGCATCTCCATGGAGGACATATCCACCAGGTTCGTTTGCCCAGAGGGACTGTTGTGTAGACCTCAACCTGATACGATCTTATGAGATATGAATGGCGAGGGGTCCATGCTCTACTATGAGCATACTACAGCAGCCGACATGTGGCTCATACCACGTGCCTCCACAGTAGCATGTGCGTGGTAGCACTCTGTTGGTCAAGACCAAGACACTGGGTGTGTTGTACTTGTGTCACGAGGAGACCATGTGATCGTGTGTCTTGGTGTATGGCCATACTACGTGTGACATGTGCATGCAAGTTGGCTTGCTCATAGTGGTCGAGACCCGTACACATGGTGAGCTGCACCCGTATTACGAGGAGATCCCCGCCTGATCATGTGTGTTGGTTGATGATGCTATTGCTGCCGGCATACAGACACCTACTAGATTGCTCATAGCGGTCAAGACCCGAGCATCGGCACCGCCAGTGTCACAAGGAGAACCTCTTGCTTTCTGACATGTGTATGATGTGCATTACACTGGTTTGTGCGTGTGAGCATCTCCTCTCATGTTCGAGACCCCGAAACATGGTAAAATGTACCAGTTTTGCGAGGAGACCTTGTGACCTTCATTATGCTCTAGGGGGACACTAGGCCTAGCCTCTGTGTGTGGATGGGCAGCATGTGTGTGTGTGTAGTTGAATGGTGCAGATTTTGACTTGGCATACGTTGTTATTCTATGCCTTCGTTCATTTGTTCTGGCGTTGACAGCTATGTCAGCCAGGGGGAGTGTTGGTTTGTGTGGCTTCCACCCGTGATGACCAACACCAATGGAGTACCCATATACCCACATTGGTGGTATGTGGTTGAGGAGGGCGTGACGACATGACGGGCCTCCGAAGTGTCCCGAGACTTCTCCAACATCTACAACAGCGCCGGCGAGATGCGATCAATGCGTTCTGGCAGCCCTGTTGGCTTGTTGGGAGCTAGGAGATTTTTCTCGGCAGGTTGAGACCCGCGCACTCGGTGGACTATGACGGTGCGACGAGGAGATACGATGGCTGTAGTAGTGCTTCCGATGTTTGAAAAGCCGATGTGATGTTTGGACGCTGATTTTGAGTACTTCTAACACTACTTGTATTTCCCTGGTGGTCAAGACCCAGGCACTTTGAGAGCTGTTCCGGTGCCTCGAGGAGACCACATTTGTTTCTCTTGTGGTGTATGCAGTGCGTTCTCCCCGGTGACTCGTTTAGGTTCAATGGGGGTGACGGGGCCCGGTGCGGCTAGCTGTTGGCGCCCCTATATAAGCCCGCTAGGGGCTCATTTGTACTTTCTCCTCGTCTTTCATATTATGCGCTCCAGACTTAGCCTCATCTTTGTCGTTTTGCACTAAACTCACACTCAGAGCTCATGTTCGTGTTTTCGTGGGCCTACATGCCCTAATTAATTTCCACCTGCCACTCACCTGGCAGAACCAAGTAACCTTTTAGGCCACATGGCCGCTCCTGAAATCACCATGCTGCACACTGTTATCTCAAACCCTCCAACACAGCTCTTAAATTTTAACACGTCATTCCTTACCCGACCTTTTATCAGATCAACTCCTCTCCAACCCCCCTACTAGGCCCTGGCCCCAAGATAGAAGGTGGCACAAGAAACAAATAAAAGCCTACATCACCAAGGAATTTGCAAAACCCTTACCCATCTTCACGCAAAAATTGCCAAAATAAAACGACTCTGCACACAACCCCACAACAAACGCCTCCAAAGTCACCTATAGTGCAAAGAACATCACCTCCAAAAACACATCCTAACAGCAAAACACTTTCGCCACCAACAGGCACAAATCACATCTACCAAAAACGTAGAAAATCATCGCAAGTACTAAGCATACTCATAAAATCCAAACAATAGGCAACCAAGATCCAAGCACTAAGGGAGGAGGGAACACCCCCAACCACAAACATCGCAGAGATGAGCCGCGTTGTCACTTCCTTCTACACAAACCTGTCCACCCCCAAAAGCAGCTACCTATTTCCTCCACACCTGCCCCCACTTCCCCAAATCCCGTCTCAGTATTAGAGAACACTCACCATCCCATTACAATAGAAGAAATTGTATCACAATCAAAACCCTCTCCCAATGCAAGAGCCCAGGTCCTGATGGCCTCACAACAGAATTTTACAAACATGCATCGGAGGTTGATGCCCCGGCGCTTCTAGCCTTTTTCTTAGATGTACTCCAATATCTCGAGAACCACCCAGAATTCACAAAATCCATTACTATCATCCTCTTGAAAAAAGGAGACCCTACCCTGATGAAAAACTACCGCCCGATCTCCATTCCAAATACAGAATACATAGTCCTCGCAGAAAATCCTCGCCAACAGACTCTGAAAACACTACCAATCATTACTAGACCGGAGCAAACAGGCTTCGTCCACGGAAGGAATATCAAGGACACCTTATCCTGCATCATGGACCTCCAATATTGGTCTTCACACACCAAAGCATAACTCGTCCTCCTCCTAGCTGACTTCGAAAAGGCATATGGTACACTTATCCGGCCACATCTCTTTCGTTCCATGGAGCAAATGGGCTTCCCATCCATTTTTGCAACATGAATAAAATCCACACTACATAACACTCGCACTAGCTTCCTCATCAACGGCCAACAAACCAAACACTAGCGGGAGTTTGGCACGGATGTCCCATAGCCCCCCTACTCTTGATCGTTGCAATGGAACCCCTTAACCAACTCCTTAATACACACATCCTACGTCCAGTCAGCTCGCTGCCCACATGTCCCTGTCACGCAGCTTATGCAAACAGAACCACCATCTTCCTTACCTCACCCAAAGGACTGAACCAGGCCATTCTTCTACTCAACCGGTGCTTTGTCATCACCAGACTCAAAGCCAATGAGGGCAAAAACCAACAGAGACTCACCACAATGGGACGACAGCCACTTCCAACATATCACAGAACCACAAAGAGTTCTAGGCATCAGTTTAGACCACAACAAGTCCTCCTGCAAAATGTGGGAAGGCAAGATCACAATAGTTTGTGCCTGTCAGCAGTAGATGTCCTATATTCAATTGGGCACCTCGGCAAAAGTCGACCTGGGTTGCTCACCGGATGTTTAAGTAAACTAGGGAAGAAACATGCAATGGAAAGCTTGCCTGAGGCGGTGACCTGACCAGTTCCCACCGCATATGATGACGATGTAGACATTGGGGTGTGGCGAGCGCCTTATCTAAAAAGCATTGCGACGGTTCACGATGACCATCAGACTGGTTCGCTGGGAACGAGCATCAAGGCTCAGCTCTGGCCTGGTGTACAAGTCTTGCCTTGTAGGCTGCCCTAACAACGAGCTTTTGAGAGGCACTCTTTTTCTACAACAAAAACCATCTAAAGTGAAAAACTGAACAAAACCTTCACGGTCAAAGTCTCAGTTCAAGCGCCGCCAACAAACCATAAGGAAACAGCTGCGAAATCTAGACAACATGGACAGCGAGAATCGCCCGGTGTCAAAATGACTATCTGGTCGTTCAGGTTGGCTTACAACTTCAAAGAGCGTAATCACATTTGAACTTTCGATAGGTCGTGAGGCATATAGGCCTTGAATCTAGTGCACTTCAAACGGCACATCACCTCGCATTAGGTCGGAGCAAGAAACATGCTTATGTGGCGACGTTAGCCAACATGCAATTACCCGTACTTTCTGGACACAAAGTGTCCAAATGGGTTGGGGTTTTATGTTGTTGTATGTCTAACACTGCAGGCCCATGAGTTTACAGTGAAAATTGATGCATCCATGCATTATGAACCAAGGTATCCAGAAAGCATGGGTAAAATCATGTACCCCTGTTTCAGGAGAATAAAGCTCATGTTACACCGAGCAAAATGTAGGTGGTTCATAGAGATGAGTTGCCAGACAAAAGAATACTCAGGGTTTTGGGACAGATGGATCATTTGTATTAAGAAATCAGTGTGCTTCGATGACACGGGTCGAGTGCATCAAGCACATACATATTATGTCGAGAATGAGACTGGGGCAAAAGTTTGGTCATCGGTGTTCGAGCAGAGTGATGCGCGCGAGGTCACGCCATGAGTAGTGGATTCGAGAAGCTCCGCCGAGAACTGGAGGGGGGGGGTTGAGAATATTGCAACGCTTCTTTACAAAGGTTGAGTGTTGTGGAAATGTCGACCAAACGATATCAAAACACCATTGTGGTTCGCGACGCTTCTGTGGACCATTCTTGAGAGTGGTCAAAATCGTTGGAAACTTCTGAGATGGGACACCAGAGGTTGTAGCAGTTGGCCAAATTACCCTTGGTCGAACGCCGTAAAAATCGTGAAGTCACCACGCGATGAGCCATGAATGTAAGAACTAACATGCCCACTTACGATTTTTAGGGACTCGTGTACGTCAGGGATGTAACACTTCCCCCCTTTTAGCCGTAACATCCCGGCGCGCTAGCAGATGTAGGCCGATGATGACAAAAGTAGCCGTCGATCAAGTGATCGACGTCCCTACGGTTGTTGTAGGGCTCCCAACTGTTCTGCACGGCGTCGTAGCCATGCCACTTGACCGGATTCTTGGTCCTTTTGCCACGACATCCATGTCCAAGGATATCTTAAATGACGTACTCCATATCTCCATCTACGTGTACATGAGGCAAAGGTGCGACATCTCTGCCCGGGAAGTTCTGACTTGGGTCCCGATAGTGCTTGAGCTTGCTGATGTGGAAGACAGGGTGGATAGCCATGATGTCAATGAGACGAAGTCAAGCGGCGACTAGGGTTTGCAGTCTCTTGATTTCAAACCATCCCAACATGCCGGATTTGAGCTTTGCAAAGCCCTGTCCTCTGCGTTTGATATTCGTCAAGCTTAGGAGGATGCAATCGTTTGTGCTAAACACGCCATCAGTGCGATGTCAATCAGCTGCCCGCTTCATGTTGCTTGCATTTTTGCGATAGTTTGTTGTATTTCCTCCTATATGCTTGTGAACTCCTGACGGTGAATGTCAACTGCATGAATATTGCTGTACTTATCTATGATTTTTCCCTTCAAATTAATCTATGGTACGTAGTCTTCGTTCATTCTTGGGAACAATTAACATTCTGGGTTCTAATTTAGCGATGTTTATTCAGGTCGTAGCTATAACGTTGTCCCTTTTATGATGGCAAGCGGTCCATGTCATGTCTCGTCCTCACAGTTTCCGGGGTCGGCGCACGCCCTTTTTTTTTAGCTTAGTCAGCCTTAGAGGCGAGGGAAACTATGCTGCACCGGGGTCCGTGCATGTTCGACACCGGAAACGAAACGATTGCATGACCGCTTTGGGTCACACGTCGGCACCTTTTTTCCCTGATCCTCAAGGGCTCAACAAAACTCGAGAAAAAAAATCAAATTTATTTGTTTCCACAAGGAAAACATCTTGTACATAGCCAAGCAAATGAATTTTTGTCCACTAGTAAACATCTTGTATGGAAAGAAAAACAGAACAACTCCCTTTTGCCCATGTTTTAAGTTCTAGCCTTCACGGTTACCCATTGTCCTCATGAAATGTACTGATTACCCACTTGTTTTTAACAACTGGCCACCTAGTCCACAAAACGTGAATATCGACTAACGGTGACTGCGGCGCCCACTTGTGGGAATGTCATTACTAGAATTTTGGTGTTACATACATGTTCTCCAAACTCTGGATATCATGGCAATTATGTTTTAGGATTTTGTGGATTCATTGCGGCTTTTGTTTCCTTATTCTTTACATGGGATGCGACGGCAAATACAACAGCACGAGTATAATGTTCTCTTTCTTTGGCAAGACATGGAAGCATATGGTCACCTTTTGGAGTTGGTTTTGGCTAGGGTGCTTGTTTGGACGTTTCCGTCTGATGTCTTCTCAATTACGTGTCGATTTTGCATCGTTGAGCCCGTTCTTGCATTCAGCTGGTGGGATTTGCCTACCCACACCGGTAGGCGTGCTTGAGTATGGCCGAGTGATTGTCCACTCACTATTTTGCGCACGACGTAGAAATAAAGAATACTGCACGTTTCAAATTGCACGCGACATCGCATGTTAGAATGATGGAAGCGAGGTCAAAGACGTCGGTCCCTTGTTTTGAAATTTTGACATCTAGCGTTTAGCAATGTCATATTTCTCTTGGTGTAGCGATTTAGTTCCCAAGGTAACATTCTTAGCTGGTACGTGAGACACTAGATTGTCCTATCGGACAGTAGTTCATCAACCTTGATACTTGTTGCTTGATCACTACACATGTCTTATATACTAGAGTATACTATTTATTTGTCGACATATTCCGGAACATGACCCGTATAGAAGTACCGCAGATATCAAGTGTAAAAAGACATGTCTCCCTGTAATCATGCTTAGTCGTGGTTCATATGATCATACAATCCAACAGGTCAATGTTTATCTCGCTTGTTTGATTGAATTCATTGGCACAATTCTGCCTTGAATGATTGATCTCAAGTCTGAAAAATCCGGGGACAACCTCGTCGACATTGCTTCACTTCTTCTTGCGTGCGATGCATGGTGCGATCGGCCACGCATATTCTTCTGAATGCCTGTAACCGTCAGATGATCAAATGTTTTGGGGGGAAGTCAGCTCAAAAGTGCAAAACCGATCGTGCGATGGATATCAAGCATCGAGGGACGGAGGGACGTCCGATCACTATAATGGACATTCGTCAGTTTATGCTTTGAGGACTAATCTGCGCACTTACATAATATACATATACATATATATATATATGTATATATACATACTTGTAAACGGAATATGGATAAGGAAATACACGTTCATGAAATGGAAGCATCTTGTTCTTCAGGTTTCTGTCTCTAGACCTTATGATGCAAGGTTTTTCCTCATTTCCATATATCCTATTGCAAAATGTATGGAGCAACATAAGCGAGGGCGACAAACTCGCACCCATCTTTTTGTCTCGGGATGTCTACAACGATTGGGATATGATACTCCAATATTTCCATCAAATGATAGGAAAAATGACAACCGTTCAATCCCTACGTTCGATGACGACCGTGTTGACGTTTTTTTCTTTTTCTGAAAGAGAATAATTCCTCAACAATTATGAGTACTACGAGCTGATCAATTGTCGTAAAACAGCCAATGGTTTCTTTGGCATGTGGGACAACTTGTAAATAAAGGAATACAACAACGTTTCTAAAGCTATGACCATGGTCCCTCATTACCCTATGCCACTTGTGATAGGGATTATGTGGGGCTTGTTCTCCAGGCTTCGCGATGTCTGTGATCACCAGCCTTGGGCAAGCGCTCCTCACCATTAGTGGGTATCGGAGTAGTCTCCAGTAAAGTGGCTAAGGCATACTTCTTTTTTTCTTATCATTTTGGGCAGAAGGCTTTCCTGTTAAAGAGCCTGGGGAACTCGTGGACCCCCCTGCCAAAAAGTGGGCCTCCGGGTTCTCTTTTGTGGAGAATGGACATTTTGTAAAAGAAATTCTTAACAGTGGGTAACCTGAGTAGAACGTTTTCAAGATATGGGTAAAAAGGAATTGGCCCCAATAAAAAGATATGTAGGGTACTCCCACTATGCAATCCAGCCGGTGTGGCAGGGAGTTTGCCGTACACGACCTCGGAAGGGATTTTACCAGTTGTGATGGAGGTGGTGGAGTTGTATGCGAGTTCGGCGGTTGGCAGTTCTGCTGCCCAATCAGTGTCATGTGGCTCGCATTGAGTCCGGATAAGTTGTTTGTGCATCCGGTTGGCTTGCTCAGTTTATCCGTCAGCATGAGGATGGAACGACGTAAAGACTTGGATCTGACTGTCGTAACGTGTCATCTTTTTGCACCAAAAACGGCCAGTGAAGTGACTTTCTCACAGTGGCG
>SZWC01007098.1:0-11526 GCA_023375785.1 Penium margaritaceum | reverse complement strand
GACTGTCGTAACGTGTCATCTTTTTGCACCAAAAACGGCCAGTGAAGTGACTTTCTCACAGTGGCGGTGGTACGTGGCACTCCGTGCAGCCACACAATCTGATTTAGAAACAGCCGTGCTCTTCCTTCTCCAGTGACGGTGGTCGTGATCTAGATGAAGTGTGACGTTTTAGAGGTTATGTCCACCACAATGATGACGGCGTCATACCCCTCGGGAGTGGCAGGCAGTCCCTTTAGAAGTCCATGTTGATGTCGATCCACGACTCCGTCAGAACGAGAAGGGGTTGAAGCAGATCTGGTGGACNTGGTACGTGGCACTCCGTGCAGCCACACAATCTGATTTAGAAACAGCCGTGCTCTTCCTTCTCCAGTGACGGTGGTCGTGATCTAGATGAAGTGTGACGTTTTAGAGGTTATGTCCACCACAATGATGACGGCGTCATACCCCTCGGGAGTGGCAGGCAGTCCCTTTAGAAGTCCATGTTGATGTCGATCCACGACTCCGTCAGAACGAGAAGGGGTTGAAGCAGATCTGGTGGACATGAGCGACGATAGTTTTGTCTCTGACAGTTGTCGCACAATTTGCAGAAGGTCCCCACGTTGTTCTCCATTCTGTCCCACCACTAGAACTTTGCCAGCTTTTTTAGTGTTTTTTCCTTGCCGAAGTGTCCATGTGGACAGGTATTGTGGTATTCTTCCAATGGCATCCACCATAGTTTGTCATTTGGAGGAACGCTGACTTTGCGAGTGAATTGTTGTCTACAGTAGGGGTCGTCAAACCAAAACTTGGTTTAGGCGTACTCGCTGAAGTCCTCGTAACCATTTGCAAATAGCCTCGTGATGTATGGGTTTTTTTTTTACGAGCAACATGCTGGTCTCAGCCATTTGATCTCGTCGTCAACTTAGAACATCCGCCAGATTTGTTTTTCCACGTCGGTACTCAGTGTCGTAGTCGGACTTGGACTCAAAGAACTCCATCCATCAAGTTTTTTGACAGCTTTGACTCGGCTGGGCCTTAAGATGTTTCAGGGTGTGATGGTGGGTGCACACGGTGCATCACTGGTATTCCACATACATGACCGATTGCCTCACCCGTGAAACTGTGCATCAGTAAATGTCTTTGGAAGTGGAAAGAATGGTGAACATGGACTGTTTGTACAAAGTTCAAAACATCAGATATAGCCCATTGTAGTTTTCATTTTATACAAGACTTTTGCATCTGGGCTTTTTTAACATGAATTCAAGTGTATATTTTGTGGGAAGTGTTTGCATACATAACGACGTTTTTCAATACACTGATGATCACGTGTGTGAATTTGGGGTGATTAACCATAACTCACATTCTAGGTAGCATCGCCATGTTTTGAATGCGTGCACGGTTGCAAGCATCTCCTTCTCGTATACCATGTGGTTCAGTTTTCGGCCGCGTAATCTTCATCACATGTACACGACTGGTTGTTCTCCACCATCATTGTCTTGGAGGAGAACGGTTTCGATGGCTCGATCGGACGTATTGGTGGCCATTATGTAGTCCCCCGTTGGATCTGCCCATCATAAGGCTGACGTTGAGCTCGGAGAAATTCTCAAAGAGCTAAATGCTTCTTGTTTTCTATACTCCCAATTCCACTTGATGGTTTTTCATGTGAGATTGGAGAAGGAAACTGACACCCGGCCCTAGTTCATTCTGAATTGGCAAGGGTAGCTGCTGAAGCCCAAAAACACTTGGACATCCCAGACATTTGTGGGCCTTGGCCAATCAGCAACTGTCTCCATCTTTTTTAGGTTCATGGTGATCCGTCTGCCACCGATGATGTGGCCGAAAACCTCAATCAAACGGTGACCAAAGTCACACCACGAGCGGTTTATAAAAACCCTATCTATTTGTGAAACCTCCAGATCTTCTTCAGAGATGTCCATTGTGCTCCTCCAGGGTGTGTCTATACACCAGGATGTCGTCAAGACACACGACGACAAAGTCATCGAGGTACCGGCAAAAGATATTGCTCATCACCGCCATTAATGCTGCATGGATACTTGTGATTCCAAACGACACGAGCGTAAAATTTAAGTGCATGCATCAAGTGTACAATGTTGGTTTCTCGATGTCCTTATCACATCAACAGATCTGACAATAGCTGCTGCATAGGGAGATTTTGCTGAAATTTTGGGCTCCAGGGAGTTGGTCAAAAAAATCATCTTCACACAAAAGGGAGTAGCGGCTCTTGATGGTGATGTTGTTCAATGCTCAGTATTCCACGCACATCCTCATTCCTCCTGTTTCTTCTTTACAATAAATACTAGTGACACGTGTAGTGAGGTGGAGGGTCGGAGGAACCCCTGCCTAGGCATATCATAAAACTACATCTTGAGTTCCGTCAGTTCGTGATTGCTCATCCAATAGGTTCCATTCACTGATGGTCTACTTTCCGGCTTGAGGTCTATCTGATAGTTGATGTTGCATTGCGGTGATGGTTCTCCTACTAGTTCATCGAGACAAACCCCTTCAAACACCTCAATGAGCTCCGCGAACCCTTTTGGGGCTGCTGTAAACCTTTTAGACGTCATTATTGTCGGTGTTGCTTCGGCAGCTGAAATTTATATATCTTCCCGTGTTTCCATGTGGGTTAGTCACACTTGAGCTTCGCATTTCCAATAGTGCATGGCCACATCCAGAGACATCGGTTGGCATTTTGTAGCTGTCGCAACTCCCTCTTCCCCTTCCACCTCTGCTTCTTCCCTTAGTTTTCGCCACGTCATGGGTCACTCAATCAGAGACAATTGCCATTCTTTGCTACTATTGTTGATTTAGGCTGCTCTGCTACTCCAGTTGACCTTCAGATTGTGCCAATACACGAAATGTCGCCCAGGGACAATTTTGTGGTCGATCATTGGGCAAGTCATCCAGACCAGTACATCATGTACATCTCTGCCTTGCAGTCGGACTGGTTTGCAAGGTTGACAGATTAGTAGGTTTCTATCAATGGGTTTTGCTTCAACACTCCTAGTGTGGTTTGCGAACCCAGCATTTGAACCATGTCATTGCTGATAAAGCTTTGAGAAGCTCCACCATCCAGCATTGTTGGTACCGTTCTGCGACTTTTACAACTCTTCGGTTACACTCATAGGAGTATCGCCGATTGGTTTTCCTCATACTCCTCGTCAAACTTTGCGATATCAGGAACTTTTGTGTGCGGTGATGTGTGCCGCTCATTTGGACGACAAGTCAAGAGCCTCGTAGTCTACTCTTGTCCTATGCCGTTTCTTGAATCCCCACTCTTTCTCTGCAAACTCTCCTCCTTTTTGGCCTGTTATTGCCACTTTTGGCAGTCATGCGAGATGTGACAAGGTTTTTTGCAAGTCCAGCAGAGACGTTGATCATGCTGATCGGCGAGGTTAACTTCCATTGGAGATTAGGTTTCCACAGAGTGCGACTTCCCTCCGCCTTGATAAAGACTGTGGCTTAGGGATCCCCAACCATTGGTTTTTTACATCCAAGGATTGTACTCGGTGCTGTCAATGCAATCGGCTGCTCGTATCATTCACACGAGGTCATCTTAGATGCCAAAAATGGTGTTTTCTCACCAAGTGTATCGCTTCAGGCCGTTGTTTTAGTATAAACACATTTTGTAAGGGGGTGAGGTCAATGGGAGTGATGATTTCACGGAGACACCAAGTGTACTCTGCAATGCAGGGCTGCTGATGTAAATGTCGTTGCAATCTGTATAGTGCATTAGCTTTGCTGTTTAGCTTCTCAAAGCGATTGAGTGTAGCATGCGTGAAGTCACTCCATGTTTCTTGTGGCGTGAGAGAGTCATGCCACATCACATTGATCTACTCAAGATGTAGCACGCATGTGGTCGACAATGTGAGATCAATCAGGAGAGGTGTTGATGCATCTCCTCCGGTCTCTTGGTGCTGTTGGATGGCCTAAAGATCGGACCACCAACTCAGAGCCGTGTCACACAAAAACAAGGCTATAAGGTCAATTTTTTGGTTGTCATTGTTGACCCCAGCAACAGTGAAGTACACCTCCAAACTCGTCAACGACATCCTGACCATCAGTCCCTTGGATTTTGCGGGATCAAATGGCTTAGGATGTGCCGGTCAAATGTGGCTTTTACTCGAGAGTTGTAGATTTCTCCCAGTGAGCACTACTTTGCACGCACGAGAAACTCAAAGCTCCTCCATCGTCGCATTTGGCTGTTGGAGCATATGGGTGCTGAGGCTCTTGATTCTTGATAACTTCTGGTACAGGTCTTTTTTGGTTTATGCTTGTCGGCCAGCGCTTCCCATCGTGACAGCTGTTGACCCAAGGAGCTGCGGTGGGGACAAGGGGTTTGCAGAGCCTGAGGGGTCCGCCACCGGATTGGCCACCGGGGCCGTCGGCACTGCACCATTTGCCGCGAAAGTTGTCGTTGCCGCCTGGTTTCCCTGGAAAGCGTCGTTTTTCGCGTGCTGCTGATCCGCCATTGCCGGAGTTCTCACCAAGGACTGGTGCTCATCAGTGAGAACGCTCGCTCTGTTCACCATTTCTGTCACAAAGTGTGCGGTCTCCTGAACGATGGAGATTCACCGAGAACTCATGCAAGGTTGTCACCAGGTAGTTGATGTTTTGGTTGTCACTCCAACATTGTTGCGCTCTGATACCAAGTGTTATGCCAAGGGGAGAGTAGGTGGTTCACAAGGATGAGGTACAAGACAAAAGCCGATTTGGGGTTTTGCGACGAATGGATGTCTTGAATTTTTATTTAGAAAGTGTACTTTGATGACAACTGTCGAGTGCGTCAAGCACATACATACAATGTTGAGAATAAGAACGAGGCATAAGTTGGGTCATCGGTGTTCAAGGCAAGCGATGCATGTGAGGTTGCACCGTGAGTGGTGGATTTGAGAAGCCTTGCCGAGAAGTTTGGGGCTCTGATTGGCTTTTCTCTATCAATGTCGACCTTCGTTGAGAAGTTGACCGAATGATATCGAAGCATCGATATGGTTCACGACACTTGCGTTTTCCTTTCTGGACAGTGGTCAAACTTGTCAAGAACTTATGGAATGCGACACCGGAGGTTGGTGCAGTTGGCCAAAGTGACCTTGGTTGAACGACATAAAAATCCCGAAGCTGCAGTGATGTGAGCTATGGATGTAAGAACTAAAGTTCCCACTCACAATTTTTAGGGACTCATGTATGTCAGGGATGTCATAGCTCATTCCCCCCATGAAAGAGATGTAATCCTCATTCGTGTTACAATAGTTGGAACTTTGATGGTCCACAAACAATTCATGGCATTGTGACTCTCGGATCACGTACATCCATCTATTAGTTTACTTTGATGAGAATTTCGGGGAATGTCCACAGCATATACACGACAGTGCTTAATAGAATGGGACCAATTTTAGCACTCGATTCAAGCCACATGTCCAGTTTTGCGTCGCGATTGGCCACTTTTAAAACGTCTGCTGAGAAGTCGATGGGTTTCGAGAACATCGAAGCTCTCTTTTATGAAAGTCTTGCGCTGCCAAGAGGTTGACCAAGAAGCATTGAAACACTGACACATTTCACGCTACATTTGTCCACCATTCTTGAAAGTGGTCAAACAATTTGCAACAGAACACCATAAGTTGGGATTGGTGGCAAAAATGCCCTTGGTCCAACAGTGAAAACATTCGGAGGTTGAAGCACATTGGGCTACAAATGTAATGGCATCATTCCCCACTCACACAGCTTATGGACTCGTGTGTATCTGAGACTTAACACTTTCCCCCTTTGAACCACAGTGTCCCAACACATTACCTCATGTGTGACTTGATGTCCCGTAAGTTGCCATACGGTTCCCATCTCTTGTGTGCAGCATTGCAGCCGTGCCACTCGACGAGATGTGTTGTCGTTTTCCCGCGACGTAGATGTCGGATGATGTTGTCAATGGCGTGCTATGTGTTATCATCAACTTGAATTAGAGGCATTGGAACAACATCCTTGCCCAGGAATCTCTCGCTAAAGCCTTGCTAGTGCTTCAACATAGTTGCATGGAAGATCGGATGAATCGCCATACTACGAGGTAGGCAAGAGTGGGTAATGAGCAACTTTTGCATCCTCTTGATCTAGAATAGTTTTGTTCATTAAGGTTTCATTTTCACAAACTCCAGTATGTGCAGTCTGATGTTTGTAGAGTTCTGTAGGACGTGATCACCAACACTGAATTTTTCATTGGTGTAGTAACTGTCTACTGCATGCTTGATCGCTACTTGTGTCTTCGCGTGGGTCTGCCATATTCCTTCTCAAACGGTATAGAGATTGCATCGATGAATGTCAATAATGGAAACACTACCTTGGCTTTGTACTCATGCTGCTGTGATGAGAAGTTTGCCATAAACCATTTCAAATAGGATTTCACCCGTTACTGTTGAAGTTGCGAAGTTGAATGCAAGTTCAACCACGCAGTAAACGGACGGAAAGCTTGGCCCACTGGGTTAAAATTGCCAAAGTGTATGTAATTTTAGCAATTTACTCAAGGGTCCTTGACCCTCCAGTCATCCCATTGTTGTCCCACAGGCCATAACCTATTCAAGCCACGTGACACACCTAACGTTGCAGGCAGTCGGGGATTTTATTGCCCAGTCAGCCCGTGGGGCTGGCAAAGAGTACAAAGGAGTTGCTTGAGCATCTCTATGGTCCACTAACTTTGTCCGTCAGTTTGAGGGTGCAACTTTATACGATCGCAGGACCTGACGTCCATGGTGTGTCGTCAATTTGTGTGACAAATGGCTGGTGAAGTGACTGTCTATGTCAATGACGATAGTACATGGAATGTCGTGTCATTGCACGATGTTATTTTTTACATAGCCATGTTCTTCCTATGGCAATAATGGTGGTCATTGCGAGGATGAAGTGGGACACTTTTCAAAAACATGTCCACCACCACGAGGATGGCATCACAGCCATCCAAAGTGACGGAAAGTCTATGTCAATGTCACAAGACTTGTACAATGCATCCATGTTAGCCTACGTCTGGTCCCATCAGTATATCTTTGTCGGCCTTTTTGGCACCTTGTCCTCTCCGAGGCATCCACATGCCCATACTGCACTTTAACTTCGAATATTGACTTGATGTATAAATTTTTTTTATTAAATATATATATATACTTTTGTATTTGTTTCACCTACCCTTGATTTCATCATAAGTCAAGACGCGTAGTTTTAAATTCGATGAGAGGTCTGGTTCAGCTTTCTGAGTTCGAAGACTGCATGGAGCCTAGCAAGCGTGCCTCCTCGTTCCCCTCGCTCACACCCAAGGCTGACGAGGAGGCTGACGACAAGGCTGGAGAGGAGACTTTTGCCGAGCCTGATGCCAAGGGCGTTTCACAACTCAAGCTCTTGAACTGCGAAACAGGAGGGCATAAAATACTT
This sequence comes from Penium margaritaceum, assembly GCA_023375785.1. Classification (NCBI taxonomy): domain Eukaryota; kingdom Viridiplantae; phylum Streptophyta; class Zygnematophyceae; order Desmidiales; family Peniaceae; genus Penium; species Penium margaritaceum. The sequence goes on along the minus strand of SZWC01007098.1, from coordinate 4,125 downwards.
GGTACCAAATTTTTGCACATGAAATAGACACAGCCAGATATAGTAAACATAGGATCATGGGCTGCAACAACAAATAACTGAATAGTGGTGTGTTGAATTCGAATCCGAAAGAATGTTCATATTTTTGAAAAGCTTTTAATTTGATGTAAGTTTAAAGTTTAACGAGTTTCAACCAAGCTAAAAACAGTTAAATTCGAAATCAAGGTGCAGAATGGTATATCAGTTTCGTGACATTCCTCCAATTGCATCCCTTGAAGCTCCCCGTTCGGTGGTATGAGGACTTGGCACCATCGCCCGTGTGGGTCATCGAATGGTAATTTGGTTTTTTCATACCCACCAAACTCCTTGTAATGAACTGGGAACATTATCGCGAGATACGGGTTTTGTTTGACGAGGAACATGCTGATCGCAACCATCAAGTTTGGTTGCCACTGAAGAGCATCGAGCATACTCAACATCATACTCAAAGCGTGACTTGAGGAAATCTATCCATCGAGTTTGTCGACTTGTTCTGCTTGACCAGGTCTTGAGATAACTGATGCGTGGTGGTCGATGCAAATGGTGCATTGGCGACAATCTATACATCACCGCCATGTGCTGAACCCATGCATGAGTGCTAGCATCTGTTTTTTGTGCACCGCAACGTTATGCTCTGGTCCATACAGTTCTCTTGACGTAATAACAAGCTTTTCTCCTCCACCACCATTGCTTTGGAGAAGAACGGGTTCAATTGCTTGATTAGACACCTTGGTGGCCATGATGAAGCCCACCTTTACAGCCGCCAACTATTAGGAGGACATTGAGACCAAGGCTTTTCTCAAATATTCAACCCCCTCTTCTTTTCAATCTCCCCATCTCCACACAGTAGTTTGAAGAGTGGGTTAAAAAAGGCATTGACATCCAAGCATTATCCTCTACAAATTGACGGTTGTAGTCGTTGAAACCAAATAGGAGTATTGTAAATGCCGTAAGTGGTGTCCTTAGATTTAGCAGTAGGTATTCCTTGGTGGCAAGTGTTGAAATTTCAAGTGCATCTATGCCCCTGATGATGTCTTTTGCAACATTATGAGAGGTATGTGGGGTCTTGGATGATTGAGTCGAGCAGTGTAAGAAATGTTGCATTGCGAGTGGTCACTTTGAGAAATCATGTCAAGAAGTCGGTGGATTTTGATAACACTGACTTACTTATTCATGAAAGTCTAGTGTTGTCAACAAGTCAACCAAACAGTGTTGTAACACGACTGTGATTGATGATGTATTTGTTCACCGTTCTTGAAAATGGTCAATCTTGTTGAAATTTTCTAGATTGTAATACCGCGTTTCAAGGCAGGTGACCAAAATGCCCACGGTTGATTGGCGTATTAGCCCTAAGGTTGATACATGGTGAGACATTGTTGTGTTGATGGAATTTTCTTCTTGACAACGCAGTGGGAAAACGTGCATATGGGACATAAACACTATGTCCCGTTTGATACCACCTCACAAAATAAGTCTCATTCAACCATGTGTATGGAGTTCGGTTCACGGTTTCCAAAACGCAATGTACCCCTCTCTTGTATCAAAAGGCAACATGTCAACATCACATGGCATGCGACATTGAATTGCTCATGCCACCTTTCTTTCCAAAAGATCGCAAATCTATTTATAGAGGGGTTTGTGATTTTTTAAGGGGTGGTTTGTGAGGAGGTTTCATGGAGGGTCCAGGACTTCCCGTGCACTGAAAGGGAGCCTGATGAGCTTCGCTCTTGTGGTGCCAATAAGGTATCCATGGAGAAATGAAACCCTAAACCCATGGGTGTGATAAGGTGTTGTATTTGTATGTGCTTTGTAAACCAGTACTAAGTTTAAAAAGGCAATGGAAAAGAAAAGGAATGGGGATTTTTTACTCGCCATTCTTTGAGGGCTACCTTGGTAGGAAATCCATCCGATGCCCATCACTAGGAATCCTTGTTGAGTCAACCCATCCCTCCTCCCGTAAGAGCCCACCAGCCACCCGTTCAATTACAGCTGATTCGTCAACGAGGACCTCAACCGGATTGGACGTGGGATTGGGAGGCGGGTGACGAACCTGATACAAGTGCCAAGAGAAAACCATTGGCTGAAATCTTTGTCATTGACATTACCCCCTCACAACACCATTATGCCCCCCCATTGCAATGGCCATGATGCACGGCCATGATCTAGCACCACACCCTCAATCCTGCCATGCCCAAGCAGCATCATGTGTCGTTGTTAGAGCATGGTGTGAATTATTGGTGGATGTGGCTTATTGTTGCCGGACAGGGATGGGTGGGGCTTTTTCTTTGGAGGTAAGGATAAACGGGGCTTTTCCTGCAACATGGATGAATGTGGCTTGTCGTCATGAGGTGGAGGTGTGAGAGGGCCATGCATCACAAAACAGGAAACAATCAGCATATTCACCGTATGTTTTAACCACTTTCTTTCATCAGGATATCCCAACAAGACATGTCAATAAAACAACCCAAAAGAATGCACACTGTTGAATCTTAGATAGATATATGTAATTTAGCCCAATCTTGATATGCTAACGCTCCTTCGAGATTGATACGAGCACTTGAAAGAGTGATCAATCTGTAATTTGAGAAAATTTCCCCTTGTCTATCACGTTTGGAATGATGTCAAAATCCTAGCTCTACATGTTTGTGTACTGGCTACCATTAACATGTCTATCAAGATTACTACGATTAATGTAGTCCCATTTTTGTATCAACAACCATTTTTTAAATAACATTCTACGATATTTCATAAACGTGCAATCTCTCCACGCCTTTCTTAGAACACGTTCCCCGCTTCCTACAAATTCACAAAATGAGACAACAATATCAATAAGTCTCCCATACCATGTTCCTTTGGAATCAAATCCAAATGATGTAGGCTTTCTCAGAGGCACGACTACTTCTCGGCAGATGGGAACATATGAGAATGGACCGTGGAACAGTGCTACTACTTGAAATGGAAAACAAAACCTATGTAAAGTGATAAGTGAAAACACATTTCATGGCTTGAATACTATGGAGGGATGGGTCCATTTCCTACGAGCTGGTCTTCCTTGTAGCATGTTTTGCACCATGGGTGTACTAGACACGTTTCTTCTAAAACAAATGAAAAAAACGGTATGCCACACACACACACACACGCATGTACACGTGCAGATATGATGTTGACTTCTCTACATGGAGTCTCCTTGTCCCTCTTTCCCCCTTGATGTCCCATCCTCTAACATGCTAATTGAAACTCCATAGTTCAAGCAAATGGGACATTTCAACACATTACCTTTCTTTATCTTGACCCTGGGTTTTCGGTCGTAGAAATTCTGTTTTTGGCCATTGATGATTTGTCCTTGATCTACATTATCCAACATGTCACATCACACTACGTAACATCACTACACTTCTCATCACATGACATAGTATTGTGTTACACCACATTATAGTGATTCATATTGCATTACAAACAACAGCATGCTAATGCATGATGTTGTAAGACATCTATTCAACCATTCTACCTTTGCAAACACACATACCTAAAAACGTGTACACATGTATGCATTTACATGCACGACGGCACACGTACTCTTACACATACACGTACACACATTTGCATCTGCATATATAGTAATGTATGCAAGTATGCACACATGTAAGAACGTGGAAATATGAGTACACACATTTACACACTCCATAATCCTCCAATTATGTAACAAGCCAGTTCTCTCTGTGTCAGACCCCAATCACCATGCATCCCCTCCTAACACCCTGGTGCACCCATCCACATATGCACACGTCCAAAATCCCCACCTCCCACCCCATCATCCAAACCCCCAACTCCATACTCCTCCAAATCCTGGTCTCCAACCAACCACCTCCTCTACTAATCACCCCCCCCCCTCGTGCTCTCCATCTCCCATCCCCAATCCTCCACACTCCCATCCATCCACACTTTCACATCCCCGTCCCCATATCCTCCCAACGCTAACCTACACCCTCCCACTCCCAACACCCATGTACAACCCCATCCCCCACAACCGACCCTCACCCCTAGCTCCCACCCCCGACCCCAACCACCCCACCACCCAGTCCCCAAACTCCACCCCTCCAAAACAGA
>SZWC01007097.1:117437-129197 GCA_023375785.1 Penium margaritaceum | reverse complement strand
CGAGATCTCCAAAACAGGGAGGCTCGTGACCAGTTGTTGGAGAACAACCTCATTTTCAATGAGTTCAAACGAATGCGCGGCTCCATTGCTTATTGGGATGACAACAAGAAGGACCTCTTTGCACTTCTGAGGAAGAAGAAGGAGAATCCAACCTTCTTCATTTCCCTGAGTATGGCGGACACTCGGTGGCCTGAACTGTTGGGCATTTTGTCAATGGTTGCAGGAAAGGGGTTGTCTCGCGCTGAAATTGATGGGCTTCAATTCCAGGAGAGGGCAAAGCTTATGGCAGACGACCCTGTGACTCCCTCACGATACTTTCACAATCGTCGTCGTTCTTTCTTCAAGAACATCATTGCCACGGAAGACGGGCCGCTTGGCCATGTCCAAGACTACTTTGGAGTCGTAGAGTTCCAGCACCGTGGCAGTCCACACTGTCATGTTCTGTTGTGGGTGAAGGACGCACCAGACCTGGAGTCGCATAGTCCTGCAGATGTTGTCCAATTTGTGGATAAGTACATAACCACAGACATTGACCTGGTTCAATCTGAACTGCAGTCGTTGCAAGCGCACAGGTGTACATATCGTTGTCGCAAGGCAAAAGGCTCCAAAGCATGTGCGTTTGGGTTTCCAAAACCACCCTTTGACAAATCCGTCATTCTGCTTCCGCTTGATGAGGGTACTTCACCGACTGAACGAAAACATTACAAGACAGTGTATGCAAGAGTTCTTGCAAAACTGAAGACAATTACCACAGACATTGACTACAAGGGTTTTCTGGAACTGTGCGAGCTGACAGAGTTTGAATACGTTCAGAGTGTACGCTCCTCTTTGAAGAAGGCAACCTTATTTTACAAGAGGATGCCAATGCACCAGAACGTGAACCCATTCAACGTGCAAGTCTTGCAGCTCTGGCAAGCGAACATGGACATACAGATGTGCATACATCCGTACGCAGTGGCAAGTTACATTGTTTCGTACATGTGTAAAGGTAACAGGATCATGAGTCGCACACTGAAATCGGTGATGAACCTCCTGAAGAAAGAGGAGTCACCTCAGAACATTCGAAGTGTCATATGCAAAGTTGGCAATTCTCTCATCCATGACCAAGAGGTCAGTGCCCAGGAGGCAGTGACCTTGATGACTGGATTGCCATNCGACTGAACGAAAACATTACAAGACAGTGTATGCAAGAGTTCTTGCAACACTGAAGACAATTACCACAGACATTGACTACAAGGGTTTTCTGGAACTGTGCGAGCTGACAGAGTTTGAATACGTTCAGAGTGTACGCTCCTCTTTGAAGAAGGCAACCTTATTTTACAAGAGGATGCCAATGCACCAGAACGTGAACCCATTCAACGTGCAAGTCTTGCAGCTCTGGCAAGCGAACATGGACATACAGATGTGCATACATCCGTACGCAGTGGCAAGTTACATTGTTTCGTACATGTGTAAAGGTAACAGGATCATGAGTCGCACACTGAAATCGGTGATGAACCTCCTGAAGAAAGAGGAGTCACCTCAGAACATTCGAAGTGTCATATGCAAAGTTGGCAATTCTCTCATCCATGACCAAGAGGTCAGTGCCCAGGAGGCAGTGACCTTGATGACTGGATTGCCATTGCGTTTCTCAAGTCGCTTCTTTGTGTTCATAAACACAAGCCCTCGTGAGAAACGACTCTTGCTCGTGAAGCCCAACGCAGAATTGGCGAAGTTGGACCCATCTTCGGAGGACGTTTTCATTCCGTATGCTGCTGTTTCCTGGTACGAAAGACGACCAACAGAGCTTGAGAACGTGTGCTTGGCAGACCTGTTGTCAAAGTATACGTACCGGAAAAAGGTACATTACACAGCAGATGAATGTGGTGAGAACGAGAAGGAAGCGGAGTTTGGCGATGATGTAGATGTGGACTGCCTGGAAGGACAGGGGCACAGCGATGACAGCGAGGTAATACAGAACGGTGGGTCAGTGTTTGATTCGTTGGCATTGTACAGGGTTCGTCGAGTCCCGAAAATTGTACGTTTTGTAAATTACCGTTCTGACAGGGATGACTACGAGTACAAACGAGAGAAGGTTTTCCTTTTTGTTCTTTTCAGGAAGGAGGAGGAACTTACTGTATAGTTTGTAACGTCTTCATTTTCCATGCATGAAGCAACCATCTCACAGAAGATTGAAGAGTATGCTCCAAAGTCTTCAAAGTGGGAGACAATTTTGCGTAATTTTGAAACTGCTCTCAGGTCGGTCCATGATGATATGGACCACGACAATGAGAGCAGAGTTTTTGCAGAAGACGAGAGCGTTGGGCATTTTGAGTTTGTTGGGCGTCACATGTTTGCTGACAAAGCAAAGTGTGATGAAGACTTCTTTGCGATGAATTGTGCCTTGAATACCGAGCAGCGTGCTGTGGTGGATGACATCATGCACATTGTACGTTCTCGAAAAGAGAAAGTTCGAATGTTTCTTTCTGGAGGAGCTGGCGTAGGAAAGTCAACAGTTGTTCATGCGTTGTATGAGCGCCTGTTGCGCTTCTACAATGCTGCACCGAACTCAGACCTTACGTTGCTGAAAGTGCTGAAGCTTGCGCCAACAGGTGTGGCAGCATTCAACGTGAACGGGTTCACCATTCATCATTNGGACGAGCCTTTTGGGGGTGTCCACATGTTGTTTGTTGGTGACTTGTTTCAACTAAAACCAGTACGGGATGGATATCCCTTTGAACCTTTCGACGACTCACTCAGTGCGGACGACGAAGCATCTGAACCAACTTTCTTCCCATGGGCTAGCGTGACGACGTATGAGTTGCAGACAGTCATGCGGCAAGAAAATCACGTATTTGCAAGCGCTTTGAACCGTCTCCGTGAAAACAAGTGTACAGCAGCAGACCATGATTTCTTCCAGTCTCTTGTCGTTGATCAACAGAAAAAGGTCGACCTGACGGACATGTTGCATCTTTTCTCAACGAATGACGAGGTGAACATGCACAACAAGATGCTGTATGACAGAACGCAGCAGGCCAAATTTTTGTGCGAGGCATGGGATGCATGTATCAGCCATGGAGATGGACGTCGTGCACACCAATCGTTAGATGAAGCAGGTGACGACAGACGATATACAACCAACCTGTGTAAAACGCTTCGATTGTACATAGGGTGTCGTGTTCAAGTCATTTTGAACATGGACACAAGTGACGGCTTGATCAACGGAGCGACAGGCATTATGCGTCATGCAACTCTTCTCGGAAGAGAGGTACAGACATTTTGGGTGGAGTTTCCAAATAGGCTTGTCGGGCAAAAACAACGAATGAAATATTCTCAGCTGACAAAAGATGAGGGTGTAGATGTCAGTTGGACTCCCATCAAACGCATCGAGAAAAGTTTCCAGGTAAAGGACAATGACGGCTTTGAAATATCACGACGACAGTTTCCTCTTGTGCATGCAAATGCAATTACCGTTTACAAAGCACAAGGATGCACTTTCAGAGAGCATGCAGTGGTTGACTTGTCTTGGTCACCAGATCACATGTACTATGTTGCACTTTCCAGATTTTCTGATGCAAAATTCATACACCTTGCACAGTACAACATGGGCAGCATCAGTGTCTCTTCAAAAGTTGTTTCAGAAATGGAGCGCCTGCGCCAGAGAGTGCATTGTCCTCGTTTACAGCAACTAGATCGTCTGTGTACACCGTCTTCCTTTTCTGTGTACTACCATAACATTCGTAGTCTGAGAAAGCATGGGCACAATGTCCTTATGCGGAGAGAACTTGCGAGTACAAACACCATCATTCTCACAGAAACACATCATGGCAACAGCCAGGGTGGACAATGTACATGGAAAGGCCACACATCAATCGGCCAGTGCATTTGGAGGAGTACTTGTGGCAACGACCTACTCCAGACCTGTAAATGATCACAGTGGGCCTGGATTTGATGCGATGTCGTGGTGTGAGTGGATATCTCCAACACTCCCTATTGTGTTTTGCGCGCTTTATCGTTCTCCCTCTTCGTCATGTGAGCCATTGTTGATCTTCCTCCATGGATTTGCTTCAGGTTCATTCCCACTCTTCCTTGTGGGTGACTTCAACATCCATGCAATGGATGGAATACCAGACAGCCTTCAATTCCTCAATGAAAGGGGTTTCAATATGATCATCAACTTCCCAACTCACTACAGTGGCTCCATCATTGATCATGTGTGGACAAACGTACATAGTGTGAACATAAAGGTCCACCCACAAGAGACATTCTACTCTGACCATTTTCCATTTGTTCTGAAGATAGATAAGCATGGAGGGCCGGCATGAGGTACCAATTCTTTCCGATTCATTACTGTCATGTCTGTTTCAGCATAATGCTGTTGGTGTATGTTGATGTCATTCACGTATTGTTCTGATTTTGCAGTACCTTGTCCAACAGTTGACCGCGCGGGCAAAGACGTAAGTTGGCCTTTCAAGTGTTGCCCAACGTCGTGTTGCATTCTTCCAGTGTATCATGTAACACTCACACCTTGCCATGGTTCATATGCAGTCACGGTTGGCAACCATTGCCGAATTGAAACCGCGCTCCAAACGTTTTCATCTTCACGTCTTGGTCATCAACGTGGATCTTGCGATGAGTGAGAAGGCACAGCTTGAACCCTGCATCCATTCGGCGGACACTTCTGGAAGGATCATTGAGTTGAAAGTTCCCGCAGTCATCATCCCTGGAGCCTATTCCGCAGACAAGAAGAAGTAGTTGGCAGAATCTTTCGCAGAGAGTTGGCAACGGTGGAGAATGTACGACGTGTACAACTGTACCACATCGGCCACCAGGAACCAGTAAGGATCTTGATAACAAAACCACATGCTTGTACTTGACTTGTACGCAACTACTCATCATCATCATGAACTTGCCACAGGTTCAACAGTGTTGCGCAAGACTCCACACTCAACTGGACAATGGGTGAATCATACGCTGTTCCAAGCACATTCTTTGAAGGCGAGGTGGACAAGGTTCTCCTCGCTATTTTCAACAACGGCGACCTGCGCCCCTCGCTGAAGCGCTTCATTGCACCAAGACGGTCGTATGTGAGTTATGCAAAATTTTGGCTTCACAGGTTAGTGAATACATCGTACACGACTGAAGGGTGTACAATCGACTAATATGACTTGCCATTGTTTTGCAGTACGGGCTCGTAGTCGGTGTCATGGATGCAACGAAGGTTTCTGGTGGCACAAAGCAAGATTTCATCATGTACGCAGATGACGTGGCGCTGGTTGGGTTCACGTGGGGTACTCTCACACCACAGCTCCAGCAGTACTTGAGCAACGACAGCGTGGTAATCATCAACGGGATGTACTACAAAGATGGATCCCTGAAAGCCGGGCGTGGGTGAGTATTGTCCACCAGATACCTTGGGTTGTCTGTGTGTGCATATTTCTATACTTACATGTAGCATTCCACACGAGTGCACGCTGCATGTCGATGATCCATGAGATAACAGACAAAGCCCTCATGACCATTGTGAGGGACGGAGTGAACAAGAACGAGATGCCAACAATGCATGGAATATCAAGGTGAGTTTGGTACTAACATTACAAATTGTCAAGTCCCACCACTGCCATGCATGAAGGACCTACCAATACTTGGTTCCCAGTTCATGTGTGCAGGTTCGACTACACGTGGATGTTTCTGAAGAACAGTACGGTCTACACTCTCATTGTGCACATGAGTGCAAAGGTGACCAGCATCCAGTACAACGAAACCACACAGTGCAACCAGTGTACCAGAGATGGCACAACAAACCAGAACGAGATATTCTTCGACTTCATGGACGACAAGTACGAGTGCAGTGCGCATGGAACTATCACCTCGGAGCAAGGCGTTCTCACCGTGCTGCTGCAACCAGCAGGTACGACTGGAAGTCACTTAATCTCTCGTGCCTCTGTTCAGAACTGTGGTCCACCAATCACTCTTACAATCCACCACGCATGTGACATGTGCAGAAAAAGACCCTGAATGGGCGACTGTCACCGTACCACAAGCGCAGATGGTTCTAGTACTTGGGGGGACAGTCCCAATGCTCAAGGGATTCAGCCACGAAGAAGTGCAGAAGCTGCTGGAAGAAGCCCAGAGGAAAATACGGGATGCCTGGCTGCCCACGAAGGTAACACATTAGAAACATAGCCTTATTTTGCATGACAAACAGTACTCATGTCAGTTGCGTTCACATCTTTGCAAATGTCTGCAATGAAATGTGTAACAGATACAAGTCAACAGCACGGACACACACCAGACTTACGACTTACTTGAAGTGCATCCTCCAGTGCGGAGTGACAAGGTACGTTTCTTCTTCCAATGGTTNCAGTTCTATACTGTGTCACAAGTCTCTGTAACACCCATCAGACACCTCATTGTTTTCGGATAAAGATCCTTGTGCAGCGACGCATGATGTCACCAACACGCACGTTCCTCACAAGTCCAACTGGTCGCGAAGACAGCCCGGGGCCTTCGAACCAGGTAAGTATTATGTATGATGCCCGCCTTGTATTTCTTTCCAAGCGTACAGGCGACCGTGAAAAGCTAACCTCTCCATAATGACTGTGAAACTATGCAGGTTGGCATAAGTTCAGACGACCAGAGTCCCATGAAGACTCCATCAACGGCGTATGGCAACATGATTATGTCTCCCGACAAGTCTTCCAACACAGAAGGGCATTCCAAAGATGATTGACGATTTCCAACGGATTGTACCCAAGTGTGCACACGCCAGCCCCACAAATTTTCAAACAGGATCTTTCTTGCAGAAGTAACAGCTCCAATCCATGCAGATGAAATCCTCCAATGGACATGGCAAGCCTTTACAGTGTGACTGAGATAACAGCTATGTTGACTTCTGACAACCTTACAATAGACATGGCAAGCCATCTTGAATCGGACAACCAGAACACAATGGACACATACTCTACCGTTCATTTTCATGACATCTCTTTATGACACAAAAGCCAACATTCCTTGTGCTACAAAGTGCAAGTTGTCTCCAACTTCTATAANCACCGTGTTTGTGACTAGAACGTGAGACAGGGTCGATAGCGCGTGGCGTTGGGGTACAATGGGGAGCGAACCCGATCCCAGTGTATGCCCTAACCAGGGTCACGGTCGGGCAAGTGAACCTGCGGAGGATCAACGCAGTCTTGGTTCTTGTGAGGGTCTTGTGAAGTCTGCACAACGTCTAGTGTCACAATGTTCTTCATCGATGGCCGTGCATTTTTACCTACTTTTAGGCATGCTGTCGCCCGTTCGTCGTGGTCCAAGACGTCGTCGTGGTGTCAGCTTACTGAAATGTGCATAGGTGTCGTTTTCACAAACATTCGCACATGGCACTGAAGCACACCAATTCCGTATGGAACGACAGCTGGCACAATTCATCGACAGTACCGGCAAGCCGGACGTACATTCTTTTGTGAAAAGCGAGAGTGGCGCAACAACCGCAATCGATGGACAGATGTGACGACAACCACCTGCCTCTTGCACGATGTTCGTTCTCGTACCTCACCCAAAAGCACAACTGTTCGCTATGGAACGACAGCTGCACAATTCCTCGACAATGTCGACAACACATCCATACATTCTACCGTGCAAAGCGAGAGTGGTGCAACATCCGCAATCAATGGCGATGAAAAACCAAAGTAACAGACTTCACAGGTAAGCAAGGTAAGAAGGTAAGTTGCATTCTTCCATCGCTTTCTTTCTGTCACAAACATACACGGGAACATCATTTCCCAACAACCCATCTGAACAACACATTTCAGATTTCATTGGAATGCAAGTACGTAAGTTCGTAGGTAGGTATGTACGCAGGTACATAGGTATGTCTGTAGGTAGGTGTGTAGGTAGGTACGTAGGTAGATCAAGTACTAATAACATAAGGGAAATGCTGCCGATTTTTTTCGGAACAACCCATCTGAGGTTACATTGGGATGCATGTACATAGGTTCGTAGGTAGGTAGGTAGGCAGGTACATAGGTATGTCTGTAGGTAGGTATGTCGATAGGTACGTAGGTAAATAAAGTACTAATACTATAGGGGAAATGCTGTCGAGTTTTTTCCCGGAACAACCCATCTGAGGTCACATTGGGATGCATGTACGTGAGTTCGTAGGTAAGTATGTAGGCAGGTATATATATATGTCTGTAGGTAGGTATGTAGGTAGGTACGTAGGTAGATCAAGTACTAATAATATAGGGGAAATGCTGCCAAATTTTTTCCGGAACAACCCATCTGAGGTTACATTGGGATGCATGTAGATGAGTTCGTAGGTAAGTATGTGCGAAGGTACATAGGTATGTCTGTATGTAGGGATGTCGATAGGTACGTAAACAGATAAAGTACTAATACTATAGGGGAAATGCTGCCGAATTTTTCCCGGAACAACCCATCTGAGGTTACATTGGGATGCATGTACGTGAATTCGTACGTAAGTATGCAGGCAGGTACATAGGTATGTCTGTAGGTAGGTATGTAGGTAGGTACGTAGGTAGATCAAGTACTAATAATACGGGGGAAATGCTGCCCTTTTTTTTCCAAGAAAACCCATTTGAGGTTACATTAGGATGCATGTAGGTGAGTTCGTAGGTAAGTATATAGGCAGGTACATAGGTATGTTAGTAGATAGGTATGTCGGTAGGTACGTAGGTAGATAAAGTACTAATAATATGGGGGAAATGCTGCCCAATTTGTTTGCAAACGACCCATCTCTCGTTGCATTGGATGCATGTAGGTAATCTCTACATATGTATGAAGAAAGGCACATAGATTTATCTGAACGTAGGTATCTAGGTAGGTACCTAGATAGATTAAGTAAAAATTCCTATGGGGAAATGCTACCGAATTTCTTTAAGAAACAACCCATGAAAGGATGCCTTCGCATACATGTACATAGGTACGTATGAACATAGGTACGTAGAGATGTACGTAGTTAGTAAGGTACGATCGTAAGGGAAATGCTGCTGATTTCTTTAAGCAGTAGGAAATCGTATCCTTAAACATACCAACATGAATAAGAAGGAATGTAAGGATAGCCAAATAATTCCTATGTACTGAAACAAATCAGGAAAAAAAACAAAACAAACAAAGTGATTACAATAAGCTTACTATGTATCCCAAAAATTGACCATAAATATACCGTACATGGGTAAAAATGAATGTATGGATAGCCAAATAATTCCTATACACTCGACAACTATTATGAAGACTAAATACATGAGCAAATACCAATGTATTCACAACCGCAAATATACAACGTTTACATTAACTAGATTACATGAAACATTCATACTCTTCATTCCCGCTTCTTTCCCCATCTCTATACACCTTCATTTCATGCTATACATAACCACTTACTGTTGTTCACCCGGAAACACCACACAAGCGTATACCGTCCGTCCCAAGTGTTCCGGCAACCTCGCGGCAGTGCGGCCGACTGCCGCGAGACGTCCGCAAGAAAATCGCCGAAAAAAAAAAAACGAAGCGATTGCAATAAGGTTACTATGTAACCCAATCAACGTGTTGATTTGGGGCCTTGGGCTGAAGCAAGATTTCACAAAACAATGTGAGGCCATTTACTGATGCATTTATTTTGGTTCTACGTGTTGGGGGTGGGACTCCATGAAATTGTCCGCTAGGGTTTGTAACCCGTATTGAATTTGGTAAAAGATTTGGTGAAAAAGACAAAGAATCGAATGACATCCACCAATTGCTTATGCTCTGGCGGTGATTTCTGCTTTTGTGACATAGCTCCCACATTTTGGGTAACGTCCTATCTGCGGAATCAACTAAAATCGAATGAAATGCCTGGGATGATGTTCATCAAAAACTGATTTTTGGAAACGTGGGTTTTGTATCTGGCGAGGGTTGAACTAGGACCCCCCATTTGACACGTGTCGATTTGTAACTGGAGTCGTGCTCGGCCCAACCTCTAGCAATGGGAGACGTCGGATAATTGAGATCGATATTTGTTGGGAATTCCGTCGGCATCCAAAGTTCTCCGTTCTGCATTGGGGTCCGCTAGATGCATTTAGTGATTAGTTCGAACTAAAAAGGCAGAAACGCGAGCCGTGCGAGTGATAACTTCAAGGTCAGGGAATCGATTCCCTCCATCGCGAAACCCTCTCATCCTTGACGGCCGGTACGCGATGTAGCCGGCCATGAGGGCGAGTTCTCGCCATCTTCGCACACCTAATTGGTTCTTTTAGGAACCTGCCCCAGGACGGCATGCAACGACCATGTTCCACGTGTCGCATGTCGGGAAGGATGATAACCTGATAGGGGGCACTGAGGCTTGAATGGAGGGAAGCCCTGGCGACACTACCGTCACACATTGCCGTGGCATGAAGGCAGGTCGGGAAGAATGATAACCGGATAGGGAGCACTGGGGCTTCGAACACTAAAGCCGCGCGTGGGTACGCATGAGTGAACCTGCGTGGTTTTTCCCACGCATACCCTACTGCTCTTTGATTTCGATATTGAATATTTATACGGGGACGACGAATTCATTTACTTGGATCTTTGCTGGATGTTTTTCTCCTGAAAACGAGTACGTTTTAATAATCACTCGAGTTTCGTTCGGCCATCGAGGACCGAGCGAAATGAAAAACGCGATCGCGTGACCCATATCGGTCACGCGATCGCGTCATTTCCGGTGTCGAACATGCGCCGACACCGAAAAATGTTACGGCGAGATGTGAAATGGACCGCTCAACAGCGTAAAGAAAACGAAATCTGGGCTACGACCTGAACTTATTTCGTCCAATTAGAATACAGAAAGTTAATTGTTCCCGGAAACGAATCAAGACTCCATGTCGAAAATTATTTCAAAGGGCGAAATCATAAATCAGTACGGTATCTCGCATTTCACGCACCCCTTCGCGCCTGGTTACGCGTGGGAAACGGGTTTTAAGGGTCTCTTGACGTGCTTCACGCGGTTAATTTTTTTTTTCCCCTCCTACTTATGGGTCCTCGGAGCAAGCTCGTGCAAGTTTGACTCTCCACCCAAAAAATGCTGCGGAGGTCGTCGCGTGTTGTGCGACTTCCTGCGATATCTGGCGACATCGTGCCCTCGCGAATATGCGAAGTCTACTAGTCGCTAGACTCGCTGGTTCGTTTGCTGTTTCTACATATCAACTTTTGCGTGTTTGCGATGATATTCAGTACCTCCATAGGCATCTAACAACGAAATCCTTCAGACATCTTTTGAAAAACAGCATGAGTTAGCTCAATATCCACAGGGATTTGCGAAGTAGACATCGACGGTCCAAGTTGCCTTCGTTAAAACCCAACTCCGAAAACATGCGCGTGAAACAGCCTCATCCTGAAAGAACTGGGAACGATCCTTTTTGCTGACGTCATGTGCGTGGGATAAACCACGCAGGTTCACTCGTGCGTACCCACGCGCGGCCTATCTGCTGGACCTCTTGAACAAAGAAGGAGAAAAGAAAAAAGAAAAAGATCTGCAAATTCAGCTGATTGCAGTTTCTGGCAGCCAAGCTCAACATCCGCAGCGTTGCCAATGCGTGGTTTCTTGTGCGACAGGTCAGCGGCACGCTGTTTGAGTGCCAAGATGTTGTATTCGGAGCTGTTTGTGGGGTTGGCGCTGGGCTTCGTCTTCATGTGCCTTAGGAAGATGGCGCACAAAGAGAAAAGCAGGGAACAGAAGGTGAGGTCGGATGACAGTCTCCTCCTACTCGTCTTCCTACTCCTCCTCCTCCTCCTCCTCCTCCTCCT
>SZWC01007097.1:74938-97713 GCA_023375785.1 Penium margaritaceum | reverse complement strand
TGCTGTCGCTAGCGTGGCAACGCAAGCCAGCTAGCTAACTCACTAGCACACACAGGTGGAGGTGAGAACAGCAAGGGGTTGGCTAGGGACACAAAACACAAGTGTCAGAAGCTGCAACTGTTTAAATGTGCAGAGAGAGATGACAACTGAGGTCTGGCCAACCTAAATAGTGCCACGGACCTAGTGGATGCACACACACACGGCGCACAATCGGCGCTATTTTTCTAGCAGGACAAAACAGTGGCAAAAACACAGTTTTGGTCACAGTTCCCTGCAGACACGTCAGAACGACGAGCCGTTTGAACCAGAACGGCCACGTCGACGAGATCTACATCCTGATAGGCTGCACGCCTACGTGCTCTGACACAGCACGAGTCTACAAAATACGGAGGTCTTCTGGGCGCCCGTCGCCACCGGCTGCCAGTCTGCTGCTGCCGTCGCCAGTCTCAGGGATCTGCACATGAATGGACATGAGCCGAGGGGTCACCGTAAGCTGTGTACGACACACACAACAACACTTTTATACTTGAGGTCCTGGCAAGTTGACCACCTGAAGGAGAAGCTTCCTTCAGGTGGTTCAGGTCAGCTGCCCCTGTTGGTTTTTGCGCTCATTGTGCTCTGTTGTGTCCTCCCGGATTGTGTACATCAGCGTGCAGATGACTGACGGCGAGACTCGACGCTGAAGGAGTGTCGTCCGGTGGAGCGGACGCACGCTGAGGTCGTCTCGTAGTTCGCTGGAGCCCCCTCTCTCCGGCGACGTGTTCACCTCCATCGGCAGGCCTCCTCGGCGGTCGCGCTGCCGACAGTCACTGCCACCGCAGTTGCTGTCTACATGCGTCCAGCGCGTATTGTCGTGCCTGCGTCGTCATGCGCTGCCTAGGGTCCCAGTTGCATGTTGCATGGCCCTGTTTGGCAGCATAAACCATCGTGGGCACTGCCTGGGTTCAGGCTGCCATAATTCCTCGCTACTATTTCTTTAGCACATTCTGACCGCACGGCTGCGATCGCAGCGTTGGTATTATGGTATGGTCCAGTTTTCGGGCAAAACGGACGACGCCCGGGTTTTGGGCTATCGGCCGTCTGGCAGGCTTCACCGAGAAAACCTGCCAGCCTGAAATTAGCTATTTTCTGATTTGCTGATGAACTGAGTAACAAGCTTTATAGAGCTTGGGGGGGGGGGCTAGAACTTGGAGGGGTCCCCCATTGCTGTTCATTCTTCATTCCTAATCAGTTACTATCAGCTTTCAACTGCTTTCAGGCGCTAACTCTGGCGCGCGCATTTTTGAGTAACAAACCCAGAGCTTCCAGACTTAGACTCTAGAGCAGCAGACTGAGGGGGCAGCTGACTTAAGCAACGAGCGTGGAAGCCCGCACGCTGCATCAACAACGCTGCTGCCCCAACCTGCNTAGAACTTGGAGGGGTCCCCCATTGCTGTTCATTCTTCATTCCTAATCAGTTACTATCAGCTTTCAACTGCTTTCAGGCGCTAACTCTGGCGCGCGCATTTTTGAGTAACAAACCCAGAGCTTCCAGACTTAGACTCTAGAGCAGCAGACTGAGGGGGCAGCTGACTTAAGCAACGAGCGTGGAAGCCCGCACGCTGCATCAACAACGCTACTGCCCCAACCTGCTGCATAGTTTTTCCATTTTGGTATCAGAGCCAGAGCGTAGCAGCAACAGCAGAAGACTGGCGAACAGGTGCTAGACAACGCTGGCGGACTCCCATACGCGCCAATGCAGGGGAAATGCTGCCGGATTTTTTCTGACAGCATTGACCCTCCTGGTGGCGGCGTCAGATTTTTTCCCACGGCCACTGGGCCTGGGGAAATGCTGTCAAAAAGTTTCGGCAGCACTGACCCCCACGCGTGACGCGAGGAGGTGAGCGGCAGGCGGCATTTGACGTCTGTGGGTGACGACGCACGCGGCAACGTCACCCAGGTGCAGTGACTGGCACCACCAGCAACAGGAGGCAGAAGCAGCAGCTCGCAGCAGCCCGCAACAGCAGCAGCTCGGAGCAACAGCAACAGCAGCCCGTAGCACGAGCAGCTCGCAGCAGAAGCAGCAACAGCGCGCAGTAGCAGTAGTAGCAGCGCGCAGCAGTAGCGGCAGCATGCAGCAGCAGCAGCATGCAGCAGCAGCAGCGTGCAGCAGCAGCAGCAGCAGCGTGCAGTAGCAGCAGCAACAACCCGTAGCAGCAGTCTGCTGTAGCAGCCCGTAGCAGCAGCAGGCAGCAGCCGCAGCACGCAGCATCTGCACCAGCGTGCAGCAGCAGCAGGGGGGTGCAACAACTGCTGTAGCGAGCTGTAGCAATCGCCAGCTGCAGCAGCAGCTGCAGCGAGCAGCAGCTGGCAGCTGCCAGCCGCGGCTGCTACTACTCGCTGCTCGCAGCGAGCGAGCAGCAACCCGCTGCTGCCAGCGAGCAGCAGCTCGTTGCTGCTAGGCGAGAAGCAGTCCGCTGCTCGTAGAAGACAACGGGCTGCTGCCCGCTGTGACAAGAAAAAAAAAACCAAAAAAAAGACAACAAAGAATTCCCCCACCCCCGCAGCTTGCTGTAGCAACCTGCAGCTGCAGCGAGTAGCTGCTACAGCACGCAGCAGCTGCAGTAGCAGCAGCGAGCTGTAGCAGCTTGCTGTTGCAGCAGCAGGAACCACAACAGTTGCTGCAACTCGCAGCACCAGCAGCTGCAGCTGCAACTGCAGCAGCATCAGCAATAGTAGCAGCATCTGCAACACCCGTAGCAGCAGCAGCAGCAGCAGCAAACAGCAGTAGCAGCAGCAGCAGCAACAACAGCAGCAGCTACAGTAGCAGCAGCAGCAGCAGTAGCAGCAGCAGCAGCAGCGGCTGCTATAGCATCAGCACCAACAGCAGCAGCGGCGGCCCCAACATTCGCTGCTACTGATGTCAGCACCCCTCTGCTGACGTCACTACTGACGTCACTGCTGAAGTCATCAACAAAAAAAAGAAAGGGTGAGAAGAGGGGAAAAACGGGAAAGGGGAAGGCCAGAGGAGTGGGTAGACTCCCCACTCCCCCAACCTCCTCCTAAAATCAGCAACACAAAGACAAAAAGAAAGCAACACAGACACCAAGGTATGGCTGGTAGTCCCGGCGAGGAGGGGTCCTCCTCCGATGGGGGGACCCCTACCCCTCCTTTCTTGTAGCAATTGCTACTGTAGCAGCAGCAGCAGCACCCGCCGCCGCTGCAGCAGCAGTAGCCGCCGCCACCGCAGGAGCTGCAGCTGCCGCCGCCGCCGCAGCAGGAGCAACCGCCGCCGCCACGGCAACAGCAACTGCCGCCGCCGCACCAGCAGCAGCAGCCGCCGCCACCGCAGGAGCTGCAGCTGCCGCCGCCGCCGCAGCAGGAGCAACCGCCGCCGCCACGGCAACAGCAACTGCCGCCGCCGCACCAGCAGCAGCAGCCGCCGCCATTGCAGTAGCAGCAGCCACCGCCTCTACAGCAGCAGCCGCCGCCGCTGCAACAACAGCAGCCGCCGCCCATACAGGAGCAGCCACCGCCGCCGCAGCAGCAGCAGCCGCCGCCTCTATAGCAGCAGCCGCCACCGCTGCAGCAGCAGCAGCCGCCGCCCATAGTGCAGCAGCCACCGCCGCTGCAGCAGCAGCAGCCGCCGCCCCTACAGCAGCAGCAGCAGCACCCCATTGGTAACGTTGGCGGCACCCCTGACCCACTTGCTGCTCTTCAACGACAACTCGCCGCCTTGACACAGCAGCTTGCGGCGCTACAGCCAGGGGACTCTCAAACCTCCACCAACGCGCTGGCATTGTTCATCTCTCCAGGGCACGCTAGCCTCGTTGTCTCCTCCGCCACGTACTACTTAGCATAGCAGCAGACTCAGCGCCAACGGCAGACAGTGACATTCGTCCTTGGCCCCACTCTGGGTGCCGGCCGTAGGCAGAAGGACTTTGAGACGCCGCCACCGTCGCTTCAGGCCGGCGAGCAGTTCCGAAGCTAGGAGCTCAGCTTCCGGAACTGGGCGCAGGGTGAGGGTCTGTGGGCCTACTACACCGTCCTTTACGACTCCACTCAGGCCGACCAGCTATATGACGCTGGTCGCGCCGTCCGCGCCCTTGTACCAGTCGCCCCTCCAGCTTCACGCCTTGCCCTAGAGCCCTTCCTCGACGACTTCACCGCTGGCGCCATCCCAAACCCGGTAGCCGCCTGGCACGTCCTCACCAGACCCCATCGCCTGTCCAGCGACGCTGAGATCAGCCGTCTGCTCTGGGAGTTCAACTCCCTACACACGGGGGAGGCCGAGGCGGTCACTGCCTACCGGCAGCGCGCGAAGGACATCCTCCGTCGACTCGGCAAGTCGGCTCCACCCCCTCTGTCCGCGCTCCTCACCATCAAGTGCGGCGCCACCAGCGCATACGCGGACGTCTTTGTCCACTACCCTCAGGACGTCCTCACCACCATGGAGGCCCAAGGCACTCTCATGCCCTGGGCACATGAGCTTTTCCTTCGCATTGAGGAAGCTCGCCAGGAGTCCCATCTCCATCGCACGGAGGTCCTTGCATCCCGTGTCGTCGCAGCCTCCGCCGTTGCCTCCGTGGCCGTTGCCTCCCCTGTTGCAGCTACCCCATCGCCCTCAGGGAAGAAGAAGAAAAGCCGGAACAAGAAGGGCAAGGGTCCATCGCAATAGCAGCTTCAGCAGTCATCGACCGGTCCCAGCGGTAGTGGCTCGGTCTGCCACAACTGTGGCAAGCCTGGGCACGGGTGGTACACGTGCTCTCTCCCAAAAGACAAGGCCCGCGTCATCGCCACCATGCGACGCCAACGGGAGCCCCGCCTCGCCTCTGCTGCCGTCGCTGCTGCTGGTCCTACCACTCCGACCTCTTCCAGCACCTTTGCCACTCCGACAGCTCCGCCTATCCTGCAGCCACCCGCGCCGCAGCAGTACTACCCGCAGTAGTACTACCCTCAGCCGTCGGCACCTCCGCTTCCTTCGCCGGCTCAGTCACCCTACTACCCGGGCTCCTGCGCCGTCACTCCGCCTTCTGTCTATACTCCTGGGCCGTCATCCCGAGAGCGTCAGCTGGAGCAGTTCATCGCGCTACAGCTTGGCCTCCCTCACCCTCCTCCCCAGGGAAGTGTGAGTTGTGTCACGTCCTGCCCTCCGACCCATCCCTGCATGAGTGAGACTGAGCTCCAGTCGTGTCCCCTTTCCTCATCTGCCTCGTCTTCTCCCGTGATCTCATCCACCCCCCTCCTTGACGACATTGCATGGCCTGACGAGTGGCAGTCTCGTTTTGCTCCTTCGTCCACCGTGTCCGCGTCCCTCGCTTGCTGCCATGTGACCGTGACTGATCTGGCGACCCCTGTCCAGGACCCTGTTGAGACCTGGATCCTCAACTCCGGGGCCACGCATCACATGACGGCCTCTCGCGAGGCCTTCAGTATGCTCGGTCCCGTCGGCGATGTCTCCGATGTCCGGACGGGCTCCGGACAGGTGTTGCCTGTCGGTGGGGTAGGCATCGTTCGTTTCCGTGGTCTGGCCGGTGACGTCTTTTTGACCAATGTTCTCTTTGTCCCTGGTCTCGAACTCAGCCTCCTGTCCGTGACTGCCCTTGACCGCATGAGCATGGACGTTGTGCACTCACGTGGTGTCGGCACTGTATCGTTGCGTCCGTCGGGTCTTGTCGTACTGCACGCCACCGCCTGTGGCAACTTGTGGCACGTTCCCTGCCTCTCTTCCTCCCCTCCCGTCTCCTCCCCGTCGGCTGTGACCGGTCATGTGTTCGTTACCAGCACGCTTTCTCCTCAACACACCCGCCTCTTGCACCGCCGCCTTTGCCACATCCACTCTGCCGCAGTAGAGAGCATGCTTCACACCCAGCCAGCCAAGGGCCTTGATCTGGAGACCTTCCCTCTCCCATGCCCCACTGAGTGCATTGACTGTGCTCAGGGGAAGATGCACCGGTCCACGTACCCCCTCTCTTCCTTACGGGCGTCCGCCCCCCTTGACCTTGTCCACTCGGACGTCATGGGCCCTCTCCCCACCGAGTCCGTTGGTGAGCATGGCCGCTTTGTCGTCACTATGACGGACGACTAGTCTCGCTACCGTTGGGTCTTCTGCCTTTGGCAGAAAAGCGATGTCGCCCGAACCATTCAGGACTGGCTTGTCCTCGCGGAGCGCGAGTGTGGCCGCCCCTTTTGTCGCTTTCGCTCTGATCACGGTGGCGAGTATCTGGGTGACGCCATGACCTTTCTTGCCTCCCGTGGTATCCGCCATGAGACGTCTGCGCCCTACACACCCGCCCAGAACGGCGTCTCCGAGCGGTGGAACCGTACCATGGCCGACGCCGTCCGCACCATGCGAGTCGAGTCCGGTCTCTCCGATGGCTTCTACTTTGAGGCCATGGCCTACATGACCTGGGTCTAGAACCGGGTTCCCCACGGTCCCCTTCCCCGCCAGTCCACGGCCTATCAGCACTGGTGCGATCGGCGTGCTGACCTCTGCCCGGCTCGCGTCTGGGACTGCGTAGCCGTTGTGTGGCTGCCCGCCCCAAAGCAGGGTGGCAAGCTCGCCCCCCGCGGACGCCTCTACACCTTTCTCGGGTGTCTCGTGAGTCCAAGGCCTGGCGCTTCTGGGACCCATCCCGACACTGCATCGTCGAGTCCCGCGATGCCCTCTTTTTTGAGGACCTGTTTCCCCGCGACCTCATCCGCTCCGGCTCGTCCGTGTGCCTCCCGTCGCGTGGGGGAGTGGTGAGTCCGTCCTCCGTCCTGTCGCTTCCGGGTGACACATCACTCCGTCCCTCTGAGCCGGTAGTCCCGGTCGCGGCCGCTGTCCCCTTCGAGCCAGCTGACCCAGTCACGTCTACTGGCCCCTCCGGGCCGGCAGCCCCAGTCGCGTCCGCCGGCCCCTCCGGGCTAGCAACCNCCCGACACTGCATCGTCGAGTCCCGCGATGCCCTCTTTTTTGAGGACCTGTTTCCCCGCGACCTCATCCGCTCCGGCTCGTCCGTGTCCCTCCCGTCGCGTGGGGGAGTGGTGAGTCCGTCCTCCGTCCTGTCGCTTCCGGGTGACACATCACTCCGTCCCTCTGAGCCGGTAGTCCCGGTCGCGGCCGCTGTCCCCTTCGAGCCAGCTGACCCAGTCACGTCTACTGGCCCCTCCGGGCCGGCAGCCCCAGTCGCGTCCGCCGGCCCCTCCGGGCTAGCAACCCCAGGCGCGTCCGCTGGCCACTCCGGGCTGGTAGCCCCAGTCACGTCCGCTGGCCACTTCGAGCCAGCTGCCACAGTGGCGTCTACTGGCCTCTCCGTGCCGGCAGCCCCAGTCGCGTCCGCTGGCCCATCTGGGCCGGTAGCCCCAGTCGCTTCTGATGGCCCCTCCGGGCCGACGGCACCAGTCGCGTCCGTTGGTCCCTCTGGGCCGGTAGCCCCAGTCGCTTCCGATGGCCCCTCCGGGCCGGCGGCTCCAGTAGCGTCCGCTGGCCCCTCCGGGCCAGCAGCCCCAGTAGCATCCGCTCGCCCCTCCGGGCCAGCAGCCCCAGTCGCGTCCACTCACCCCTCTGGGCCGGCAGCCCCTGCTGTGTCCGCTGGCCCCTCTGGCCCAGCAACGCCTATGGCATCTATTGGCTCCTCCGGACCAGTAGCATCGTCCGCCTCCGTCGGCCCGTCGGACTCAGCACCATCTTCTGCCCGACCGCGCTACACGCGTGGTCCAGGCGGCAGCCTCCGATCTCGACTGACAGTGAGCGCGCAGACCGTCGCTCCCCGTTTCGTGGCGCCTCGACCCCCTGTGGCTCCACGTGTCTCCTCCACTCCCACGGTCGTGAGTGGGGACCCTATCACAAAGGCTCTCGGCCTGACCACTTCTGCCATTATCGCAGACCTTCACCCGGGCTCTGCATTAGGGTACGCCATGCTTCATCACGAGTATCGTTATGCTGTTGTGGCTACAGTCGCACGCATCCCACCTGGGGCTCGTGATGCACATGTCCTCTCAGTCCGGTCCATAGTGCGCCTAGAAGACCCTTCCACCCTACGCGAGGCTCGAGCCTCCCCTGAGGCCGCACATAGGGATGCTGCCTGTGCCGAGGAGCTCGCCGCTATCCAACAGCACCACGTGTATGACCTTGTCGACCTCCCTCCAGGTCGGAAGGCCATTGGTGCCAAGTGGGTCTTTCGGCGTAAGTGGAAGCCTGACGGATCCTTGGACAAGTACAAGGCCCGTCTCACGAAAAAGGGGTTTGCTCAGGTCCTTGGGATCGATTACGACCAGATCTTTGCCCCAGTTGGCCGGATCTCCACTAGCCGGGCATTGTTCAGCCTGGTTGCCCAGCACGGGTGGGAGCTGCATCAGATGGACGTGAGCAACGCATTCCACCATGGCTCACTAGAGGGTGAGGAGCTCTACATGACGCAGCCCCCAGGCTTCGACGACGGCACTGGGAGAGTTTGGCGGCTGCGGAAGGCCCTCTATGGCCTGAAGTAGTGGCCTTGGTGCTGGAACCAGGAGATCAGCAGTATGCTTCTCCGTGGCGGCCTCCAGCGCAGCACCGCTGATTGCGCACTGTTCGTTAGCCCGCGATGTCAGACCTTCGCCGCAGTTCTGGTCTACATCGACGATCTCCTCATTGCGTCGCCAGACGCGACAGCCATCTAGCACGTCAAGGACCTACTGCACGCCGCCTACCAGATGAAGGATCTCGGGTCTGCCCGAGTCTTCCTGGGCATGGAGCTCAAGCATGATCCCTCTCAGGGCATCCTGCATGTCCACCAGGCTGCCTATGTGCAGACCCTGTCCACTCGCTTTGCCGAGGACTTGCCCCTCGTGTCCAGCGCATCCTCACCCATGTCACCCGATGGCCAGGTGAAGTTAAAGAGTCATGACCCAGCTGATGTGGGGGAGCCAGTTGATGTGACCACGTATCTGCGGGTCATCGAGTCACTGATGTTCCTGGCGATGACGACGCGTCCAGACATCGCGTTCGCCGTTAACCTCCTGGCCCAGTTCTCTCAGGAGCCGCGTTACCTCCACTTTGAGGCCACGATCCGAGTACTACGCTATGTCGTCTCAACCCCTCGGCGAGGCCTCATGTTCCGCCGTCAGCCGTCCGTCGTTGCAGTGGGTTACACTGACAGTGACTGGGCCGGCAGTCTAGACGGTAAGAGTCACACTGGTTGGATGTTTCTGGTCGGGGGCACAGCTGTGTCCTGGCGCAATGGTAAGCAGGGGTGCATTGCACGCAGTACTGCTGAGGCTGAGTATGTGGCCCTTGGCTCAGGCGCGTGTGAGAGTGTGTAGTTGCGTCGTCTGTTGTCCGAGTTGCGTCAGTCCGTCACATCCATCACCTTGCATTGTGACAATGAGAGTGCCATGGCCATTGCAGACAATGACGGTGTGCATCACACTCACACAAAGCACATCAATGTTGAGTATCACTATGTGCGTTTGTTGTTGTACGACAGCAGCATCAGCATCGTGTGGGTTGAGACAACACGGCAGCTGGATGACTTCCTGACCAAGGCACTGAAGCGGGACTCGTTTAAGAAGGCTGTGAGTTCAGTCAGCGTGCGTCCGTGACTTGCTTTCTTTGTCTGTGCCTGCACTTCTACGTGTCCTGGGGGAGTCTGTGTGTTGACCGTGTCTCTACCCGCCCATGTGCACTACGCCTGTGAGTCATGGGGGAGTGTTGGTTTTTGCGCTCATTGTGCTCTGTTGTGTCCTCCCGGCTTGTGTACATCGGCATGCAGATGACTGACGGCGAGACTCAACGCTGATGGAGTGTCGTCCGGTGGAGCGAACGCACGCTGAGGTCGTCTCGCAGTTCGCTGGAGCCCCCTCTCTCCGGCGACGTGTTCAGCTCCATCGGCAGGCCTCCTTGGCGGTCGCGCTGCCGGTAGTCACTGCCACCGCAGTTGCTGTCTGCATGCGTCCAGCGCGTACTGTCGCGTCTGCATCGTCATGCGCTGCCTAGGGTCCCAGTTGCATGTTGCATGACCCTGTTTGGCACCATAAACCATCTTGGGCACTACCTGGGTTCAGGCTGCCATAACTCCTCGCTACTGTTTTTCTAGCAGATTCTGATCGCACGGCTGCGTTCGCAGCGTCGGTATTATGGTATAGTCAAGTTTTCAGGCAAAACGGACGACGCCCGGGTTTTGGACTGTCGGCCGTCTGGCATTCCTCACCGAGAAAACCTGCCAGCCTGAAATCAGCTATTTTCTGATTCGCTGATGAACTGAGTAACAAGCTCTACAGAGCTGGGGGGGGGCTAGAACTTGGAGAGGTCCCCCATTGCTGTTCATTCTTCATTCCTAATCAGTTTCTATCAGTTTTCAGCTGCTTTCTGGCGCTAGCTCTGGCACGCGCATTTCTGAGTAACAAATCCAGAGCTTCCGGACTTAGACGCTAGAGCAGCAGACTGAGGGGGCAGCTGATTTAAGCAACGAGCGTGGAAGCCCGCACGCTGCATCAACAACGCTGCTGCCCCAACCTGCTGCATAGTTTTTCCATTTGCCCCTTGTGACTTGAAAAGGGGAAACTTCCTTCAGGAGAAGCTTCCAGTAGTACCGAGTTTGTTACTAGCACCCGAACAGGATCAGGAGGAAGCTTCCTCCTTGAGTAAGCTTCGGCAGGAGTTCAGGTGCAGCTTCCCAAGGAGGTTGCTTACCCTTCAGGCCTTCCTCTGACGGCCGCTGATCTAGGGATGACGAAGCATCAGTGCCGCCGATCAGGTGTCTCCTGAAGCTCGCCTTTGACTGGCCCATGCAGATTGACTAGCCCAGGCTCCCCGCATGAGAGTGCTGATGCAGTGCAGGCCTGATGTTCAAGGTGCATGCCCTCTGCCGTGTCAGCTGCAATGTTCCTTGACTAGGGTCGCTCCGCAGTGCTGCGCAACGAGTAGCTCCCCTCCTTCCAATAGCTAGCTAGGGGCATGCGCAACCCCCTTGCGCATGCCAGCACTCTTATAGTACACAAAAAGCCCTTTAGGAACCCTCAGGGCTGGTTGCCAGGATTTTTCTGGCCCGTACCGGTGAATATTCCCAGTAGGTCGTGAACCCGGGAATTTATCGAAAAATCCGTATCTTTTCGTACAAAGCTCCGATTGCCGTGCCGTCTGCGGTCACTCGTAGCTTTTCCACCAGTACAGTAATCACACCACTCAACACTCCCCCTCAATTGGTGCGCTGGTGATTTGAGTTGTGTCACTCGTACGCGCTCCCTAAAAATTCATCAAGTGACTCCCAGAAATCTTCGTCGAGGAAATGGAGCCGAGTATCCTCCTCAGTGATTGGAAAGTCCGGGAAATTGTCGATATGTGCTTCAACACCCAAGGAAAAAAAATTCCTCTTGAATCGGTGCCGGGGTCACTTCCTGACCTATTTTTTGGCTTTTGGTCAATGATTCCTGCAAAGTGTCATACCAAAAAATCGTCGCTTGCCTCATGTAGAAGCAACTCCTCATGTTGCTCCTGGCGACTAGGCACTGCATGATGACCATGGCCCCCGTGTTGCTTTCTCCAACCTTCCTGCTCCTTTTCAGGTGGAGAATCTTCCAAAAAAAATATTTCTGGGTCGTCTCTTGACTTTCCAGTCGCCTGCACAGTACAAAACCCATCTGGGAGGCTGTTGTGGCAGTCACTGTCGTTTCTAACTGCGAGCAGCTTGTTTTGCCAAGTAACCGACATTGTACTGTTGCTCTCCTTCTGAAAGACCTGATTCTGTCCTTGCTATCCACGAAGTGTCCACTTGAAACCATCGTTCTTGCTCAACGTGTCCGCAGTGGACGTTCGTGCGCTCGTCCACCGAATCTGGGGTGCCGCCGCTGATTACGCGCGAAGTGGGCAGGCCCCGTTTTGCTCGGCCGCAGCTGCGTGCATGGGACACAGTTCTGCGGGTGAGACTTTGGCCGTTGCGTAGTCGAGCAGGCACATCGCGCACATCGCGACAGTGGCTCTGTCTCGCTTAGCCTCCTCCTCCTGCCCGCCAGCTTCGTCTTGTTCCCCGCCACTTTCGTCCTTTTCTCCGTCGGCTTTGTCTTGCTCTCCGCCGCCGCAAAGTTTCTTGCTTGCAAGCTGGCCACGCTTAGCGAGCGGGCCCTCCTCTCGCTCCCCCTTGCGTGCTAACGTCAGCATCGAGGATTGCGAGCGAGCGGCTGCTTGCTCGCTATCTTGCTTTTTCTTTTTTTTCTTTTCTCCCTTGACTGCTCGCTTGCTTTCACCTCCCATCTGTCGCAGCTATTCCGAACCTGCAGCAGCGCTAGCTGCGGGAGGAGCATTTGCTGCTTCAGCTGCTCACACATGTAAGGCAAGCCTTTTTTGTCTTTTTCCTCCAAGGTCGAGATTCTGGTCTCGACCATTTTTAACTACGCCGCAGTTGGCTTTAGTTACGATAAGTCCTGCTGTAGCAGTTAGGGATTCTGCTTCGCCGGCAGATCCTTCAACAAAAACTGTTTTTGATGGCAGCAAAGGCCTAGTTGTAAGAAGCTGTAAATCAAACTGCTGTCCTTCTCCAGCTTGAACAATCTACTACGGTGCTTTTGCCGCTGTGGCGATGAGCTGAAGCCCGCTGAAAACTTCATGTTCCTCCAAAGCGGTAACTTCCGGAGTCGATTTTGCAAATCGCCCTGCACCATCCTGCGGTCCATGATAACCGCGGTGACTTGTAGAGCGCCCATATGCAGCTGGAGAATCTGCCGGCCTTTGAGGTGTTGCGTGAGCAAATCCGCTCACACGTGGGGCCCGCCGATGCCCTGCCCTCGCATTTCCTGTGCTTGCCACTGTTTCTATTGCGTGCACCATGAAGCATGCGATATTCGTGTGCATAAAGTAGGCTTGCGCCATGGCGGAGCTTCGCGTGTTTGACTTTCGTGTCCCGTCCACGACTGGCCGCTTCCGCACATATTGTGAGAGGGTGTTGGAGGTGAGACCACACTGCCCCGCACACTTGTAGAACACGTCCTTCGGGACGCTCTTCGTCAAGAAGTCTGCTGCTTGGCTGGTTCCCGGCACATGCACTAGCTTGACTGTGCCATCGCGGACTTTTGAACGAGTCCTGTGCCCACGAATGTCGATGTGCTTCATTCGACCCTCGAACTTTGTTGAGTTTACGAGGTCAATCGCAGACTTGTTTTCGACGAATATCTTTGTCGGCTGTGGTTGGGGGAAGCCGATGTTCGCGAGGAGGTTGCGGAGATACGTGACCTCCTGTGGAGCTGTAGTGGTTGCCACGTACTCAGCTTATGCGGAGCTGAGTGTGATAAGGTTCTGCCGCTTGCTGGTCCAGGAAACGGCTCCCCCACCGAGCAGGCACACAAAACCTGTTGAGCTCCGACGGTCTTCCTCCGTTCCTCCAAAGTCGGCGTCGACGTAGCACTCAAGGTCGAGGCGGTCTGTCGTGCCAAAGAGTAGACTTGCGTCCGCTATTGTTTTGAGGTAGCCCAGAGCTCTGTCTAGCCCCTTGCATGCTCCCTCTGTCCAAGTCTCGTTGCCGCGTGCCGAGTTGCTTACGGCGAACTGCAAATCCGGTCGTGTACAACTTGCTGCGTGCATCAATGAGCCGACTCTACCACGGTAGTCGGTCTCGCTGCTCCCCCTCTGTCCCTGATGTGTCAACTGCTGTTGTGACAGAGGCGTTGGCAGGTGTCGATCTGGGATGTTGAAACGTTCAGAAACCTTCCGGGCGTAGGTCTGCTGGCTCAAGCAAAGCGTATGTGCTTTGCGGTCTTTTTCAATGTTCACGTCCAAGTAGTACTCAAAGCTGGGCATGAGGGTCACGTTGACCTTTTACGCCATGGCGTTTGCCGTGGCCTTGATGAAGTCTGCCGACGGCCCAATGATTAGGAGGTCGTCAACGTAGACCAGCACGTAGCAGTCTGGCCTTGCCTCAGGACTTGGCCGGTGCAAGAAGAGGCAGTCGTCGTAGGCTGATGCCTCAAAGTCCAATGACCGTAGGACGCTTCGCAGCTTCCTGTACCAAAGCAGAGGCCCTTGCTTCAGTCCGTAGAGACTCTTCACAAGCTTGCACACTCTGCTGCTCCCATCTTCGTAGCCGTCCAGTTGCTTCATGTACACTTTCGTATCCATTTCGCCGTGCAGAAAGGCATTCTTGACGTCGAGCTGCTGCTTATCGTAGTCCATCACTGCTGCAACTGTTAGCATGATGCAAGCGGTGGTGTAGCGGCTCACGGGAGCGTAGGTCTGAAAGAAGTCTCGTCCCTCAACTTGCGTGAACCCTTTTGCCACAAGGCGAGCCTTGAACTTGTCTATGCTTCCATCGGCTTTTGTCTTGACGCGAAACACCCCCTTCACCCCCACTGGACGAGAACCGGACGGAAGCTCTGTGAGCTCCCAAGTTCCTTGATCCATGAGGCTCTGGTACTCCGCATCCAGTGTTGCTTTCTATTCCACTGCATGCCCGCCTTGCAGGGCTTCTTTTAGCTTTCTTGGCTCGGGCGGCAGCTCGCTTGCTGAGACGAGGGCCGCGAGATGCGTTGTGGCAAAGTCGGCAAGGAAGTCCTCCGCTTCCTTCTAGATCGAACAGGCCATGATAGCCATGTCCGCCTTCGGGTTCTCCTACTCTTCTTCCTGTTGCAACTGTTGTCGCAGGAGGCGCGTGAGGTGCCCTGGATGCCCAGCAGCTCTATCATGTGGTTTCCCCGCCCGATGCGCAGCATCCTCCATTACCACGGTCTTCATTTTGTCATGAGGTTCTACGAGCGACTCATGATCAGCAGAGATGCGTTCGTCCCGGCGAGCATCGAGGGACACACGCGGGGCCACCGGCTCCTGATCCGCCTGATCCAGATTAAGAAGGGTGAGTAGCTCACTGTCTGCTTCCCCCTCCTCTAGCGTCTCCACATAGGAGTCATAGAAGGTCTGAAGTAGAGCAGGCTCACTTGACTGCTTTGCCTCCCAGGCGGAGCGTGTCAGGTTCTCGAAAAACATTGCGTCTCTGCTAGTGACAATGCGATGGGAGTCCACGTCGTAGAACTCCCACCCTTTCATGTTAGGGCTTTGTCCGAGGAAGACACCCCATGTTGCTTTGTCCGCCAGCTTCCGCCGATGCTCCTTTGGGACATGGAGTAGTGCCATGCTCCCAAAGGTCCGAAGCATGCTCACATCGGGCTTGTCATCATGCCATGCTTGGAACGGTGTCATGCCCGGTAGTGACACGTGTGGCACGCGGTTGCGTACCCACACCGCTTGCCGTAGTGCAAATGGCCACCACGAGTTGTCGAGCTGCGTACCAAGCAGCATCGACTTCAGCGTCTCTTGCATCGTGCGGTTTGCTCTCTCCGCTACGCCATTCTGCTGCGGTATGTATGGCGTGGAGAACTGCTGCATGATGCCGAGATCCTCCAACTAAGTGGCAAACTCAATGCTGGTGTACTCACCGGCACCATCAGAGCGTAGAACTTGTAGTTTCTTCTTGCTTTGCCTTTCTGCCATTGCGAGCCACTTGAAAATGTACGCTGGCGCTTCGTCCCTCGTGCGGAGTGGATACCTCCACACCATCTTTGCGACATTGTCGACAAAGAGCAGAAAATAGCGATGCCCTCCGTAGACTGTGGCCGCTGGTAGAGGTCCACATATGTCGGTGTGGACGAGTTTCAGCTTCTCGGTGACGTCACACTTCGTAGACAGAGGGAATATTTGTCAAGCAGTTTAGCGCGCACGCAGTCTTCACAAGGCTATGCTACGTCCTTGCTGCTGTCATCCTTGAGAATGAGACCGTTGACTTGCTCGTTCTTGTGCGTCGTCTGTACGGTCTGGTTGCTGATGTGGCCAAGTTGTTTATGCCACAAACCAAGGTCTACGCCAGTCGCCTGATGGAGACTTGCTGCTGCAAAGGGCGTAGGTGGCCCTGTCGTTGGCGCTGGTGCTGCAAAGTCCAGCTCAATCATGCCGTGCGAAAGGAGGCGACCTTCAGCGAAGGTCTCGCCTTCACGGCTCTTCAAGGTGACATGTTGTCCGTAGCTGACGATCCGCGCACCCCTCTTCATGAGCTGTCCTAGTGAGAGGAGGTTCACCGCAATCTCAGGTATGTACAGCACGTCCCTAAACTTGTTCTGGGCACTGTCGTACCCAGTCACTGTCATTTTTCCTTTGCCCAACATGGGCACTTGTCGCTTGTTGGCTACCGTGACGAAGTCTTTGGAGCAGGTTTCCAACTGATGGAGGCAGGCCTTGTCATGGGTGATGTGTGAAGTGCACCACCCACTATCAAGGTACCACACGTAGGTGGAGCAAATCAGCTCATCACTCTGCTTGGCTGAGAGCTAGAAGACCGATCCTGTGTAGTCAAACTTCTTCCCCTTGCCTCCATCCGGCTTCTTGACCTCTTTGTTCTCGCCTTTCAGTGGCTGCTTCTCCTTGTTTCCGGCTTCCTTCTTCTCCCAGTTGTCTTCTGAAGGCTTTGCTTTGAACGATGCCTGTCGTCGTGCTTGCTGTTTGTCCCACATCCTCTTTCTACGATCTCGCTTCATGTGCCCCAGCTTCTTGCAATAATGGCACTCCAGTGCACGACATGACCCTGCGTTCTGGCCGCGTGCGCTTCGGATGCTAGCGTTCGGTCCAGAGTGGGCGGACGACTGGGTGGACGCGGAGTTCCTCGTGGACTGGGTGTTCCGCGAGGGCTGAGCAGTGGACACGGTAGCGCTCACACCTTGGTAAGTCGCATTACTGAAGATCCTCTCCTTCTCTCTTATCAGCTGCCGGTCGCGTTGCTCTGTCAAAAGCATCTTGCAGACGTATGTTTCTAAGAGCCCTGGTTCATGCTTGAACTTTAGTACCTTCCTCACGTCATCCTAATCTCCTGTTGGTCCATTGAGGAGAAAGGTCACGAACACAGGCTCCGAGACCGGAGCGTCTGTCACTGCGAGTTGGTCTCGAAGTGACTTTGCTTTGTTGATGTACGACTCGATGTTGTCGAAGTTGTTGAGGTTGATGTGCGACAGTTCGGTTAGGATGTGGGATTTGAAGGTTGAATCGCCGGACATGTAGGACCTTAGCAGGTAGGACCGGGCTAGGCGAGCTGGCTCAGCGGTCTCCTCGTACATCCATATGGCCTGCTTGATGCGAGGAGTTAGACGGTCGTCCAACACCATGAAAGCAGCTCGTGTGAAGTATGTGAACTCTGCCACCACGCTCAACAACGATCCTGGAGGCGGAGTTGTGTAGTAGCCGTTGTAGAACTTCCATATGCCGTGAATTTGGGCAACTTGCTTGAATTTGTGTGCCCAGTGCGGAAAGTTCTCGCCGTCAAGTTTGTCAATCTTGATCTTGTAAAGGTGTAGTGAGGCTGCTGCTTGTGGCACACCATCCTCCAGGCCTTGATACGTCTTGCCTTGTGCTGCCGCTTGTGGGGTTGGCACAAAGCCTTGTGCCGCTGGCTGCGGCCCATGTGGTGGTGGTGCTAGCTGCGCCGCAAAGGGTTGCGGCCTTGGTGCTTGGTGCACTGGCTGGTAGTGTGCCACGGGTGGCACAGGAGCAGGTTGTGGCTGTTGAGCCACAAACGGTTGTTGCATGCCTCCTTGAGGTGCTGCTTCCGGCTGCACTTGTGGAGGCATGGCTGGTTGCATGACTGGGAGAGGGCTTGCTCGAGGCAGATGAGCGGATGATGCCTGTAAACCCTGTTAACACTGCATCTGCTGTTGTTGTTGCTGAGCCCATGCCAGCTGCTGCTGAAGCTGTGCGATTTGGGCTGCTTGAGCCGCATGTGACTATTGCAGCTGATACGTGTGCGATTGCTGAGCTGCATGGGTCAGTTGCTCCTGTTGACGAAGGAGCTCTTGAGCGGCAATGTGCTGCATTAGCGCCTCTTTCTGTTGCTCCACAGCTTGGTGTGCTGCGGCATCTTGTTGCGCCATGTGTTGCGCCTCCTCAACCAAGCGTTGTGCCTCTTCTGCTTGGCGCTGTGCGTGGTCTGCGACATGGCGCCCCTGCTCTTTGCCCATGCGCAAACCATGCAAGACAGATTTGTCATCAAGGATAGGAGAAGTTGACGCAGCAATCTCCTCCTCCATGTTGCTCTTTCTTGTTGTGCAGGTGGAACGCCGACCACGCGCCTC
This sequence comes from Penium margaritaceum, assembly GCA_023375785.1. Taxonomy (NCBI): domain Eukaryota; kingdom Viridiplantae; phylum Streptophyta; class Zygnematophyceae; order Desmidiales; family Peniaceae; genus Penium; species Penium margaritaceum. The sequence goes on along the minus strand of SZWC01007097.1, from coordinate 79,677 downwards.
TACGAAGCGGCGTCACCTCCGCCCCTGATGTTGAGCTTGTACAGGGTTGGTGGAGAACGTCTCCACCACTCCACTATCTGCTGCTGCTCCTTCTGCTGCTGCACTTGTTGAGAGGCTGAGAGCACCACCTACTGCTCTGATACCATGTTGAACTTGTGACGGAGGCAGCAAGGGTTAGGACTTTTGCTGCTAAGATCTTTCGGTGATCAGCAGACAGCTTGTACAATAACAGGGAAAGGGTTGGGGAATCTGGACTGAAATCTTGATTGATGTACAGTACAAGTATGGTACATAGAAAAGGCAAGCACACTAGGCTAGCACAACTCCTGGCCCAGAGAGGGGCAACGCCTTGCTAGGCCCTACAGGCCGTCGTGGCAAGGGTCTTGGCGCAGTCTTCAGGTTGACTGGCCTCCAGGGCAGCCTCCACCCAGGCTGGCACGCCTTGCCAGGCTTATAGGGGCCGTGGAGGGATCTCCAGCAGAGTCTTGGTCAGAAGCTCCAGAGTCAAAGTTTTGAGCAGGGCAGATGTCCGGCAGCGTGTTGAGATAGATCTAAACTGAGAGGAGCTTCCCCTTTTATACTTGAGGTCCTGGCAAGTTGACCACCTGAAGGAGAAGCTTCCTTTAGGTGGTTCAGGTCAGTTGCCCCTTTGACTTGAAAAGGGGAAACTTCCTTCAGGAGAAGCTTCCAGTAGTACAGAGTTTGTTACTAGCACCTGAACAAGATCAAGAGGAAGCTCCCTCCTTGAGGAAGCTTCGGCAGGTGTTCAGGTGCAACTTCCCCAGGAGGTTGCTTGCCCTTCAGGCCTTCTTCTGACGGCCGCTGATCTAGCGATGACGAAGCATCAGGACCGCCGATCAAGTGTCTCCTGAAGCTCGCCTTTGACTGGCCCATGCAGATTGACTAGCCCAGGCTCCCCGCATGAGGGTGTTGATGCAGTGCAGACCTGATGTTGAGGGTGCATGCCGCCTGCCCAGTCAGCTGCAATGTTCCTTGACCAGGGTCGCAGCGCAATGCTGCGCAACGAGTAGCTAGGGGCATGCGCAATGCTGCGCAACGAGTAACTAGGGGCATGGGTAACCCCCTTGTGCATGCCAACACTCTTATAGTACATACCAGGCCCTTTAAGAACCCTCAGGGCTGGTTGTTAGGATTTATCTCGCCCGTACCGGTGAATATTCCCAATAGGTCGTGAATTCGGGATTTTATCGAAAAATCCGTATCTTATCGTACAAAGCTCCGATTGTCGTGCCGTCTGCGCCCACTAGTAGCTTTTCCACCTGCGCAGTAATCGCACCACTCAACAGGAGGGACCTTTGACAAGGATGTGTGTGGAAACTTCGATTGTGATGAAGTACGTGTTATCTCCCCATAGTTTTGAGGCCAAAACTCAAAGCCATAGCTACAAGATCAGGTTGAAATCTATTTCAATGGACTCTAGGCTTGCAATTTGGTGGAGGAAGTCTTGAAAGTAATGTTTCTCACTATTCTTTGGAGATCCATGCCTTTTCCACTGCAGAATTTTTGCCAAGATAACATCAATGTGTTTGCCAAACGTCTTTCACAAACTTGTTAGCTCAAAGTCGAAACTTTTGAGATATGTGTCTTGCTCAATAGAGAGAAACAAAATGAAAAAAAGGTTGAAATAATGTTTTTACCGATGTTAATTCATCTTAACGTCAAATTTTCTTATCAAATAATTAAATGTGTCAAGAGGTATGAATATGATTTTTGGTTCTTGCGTTTCAATTTTTCAAAAATGTTTATTAATAACATTGTTAGAATTTCTTGATATCTTCCAAGAAGTTGAAGAAAAGAGGATGTGAATGGAAGTGGTTGTGCAAAAAGGTTACTAAAAAAGTTCCAAGCATCTTGTGACATCTCAATTTTTTATCTCAGTTAAAAATATCATCTTTTCATTGTCATCAAAACCAAAGGTTCTGAAAATCATGAGGTAATGTCCTTCTTGACAAGGTGCTGTAGAATTCGGAGCCTATGGTGATTGCCCGGGTCCAAAGAAAAAAGGATAAATCGACTAGATAGTCACGTTTTCCTCCGTGTCCTTATGAGAGGTGATGTGTTGCCGAGGGCTATTAGCGTTGGAGCCTATCTGATTCCTCATCGATCGGAGACTCAAACCTGGCAAAGATGTTCGAAGTTACAGGCGGAATTGAACGGCTAGACGGTCGCTTTGACGCCCGAGCAATTGTGGCAGTCTTTGTTTTCTCAAATGTCTGATTGTTTGTTTATCCTTTCACCGAAGGAGCTCGGACTTGAACTTTACAGGTGTTTCGATTGAAGGATCTGTTCCTACTTGTGCGTTTTAAGGTCAAACGCCGTTGCTTACACATGTTTTAGTGTAATTCTAAGTCTTATATTCCTGAAACACATGGCCCCTCGAAAGCTCGCCGTTGAGGCGGCGTATGAGGTGAAAGTTTCCTATCAGGTCGTAGTCTGGCGACAATGCGATTTACCGTCGGAGTAATCTTGTGGTCATTGCTGACCGTCGCATCTTTTAATAGAAAACAAGAGGCAGGTGTTGCACGCAAAGCGTGCATAGGGTTACATAGTAAACGAGCAAAAGTATTCATATTGGTATCTCTTAAGACGCTGAATAACTGCCCGTATAATGGAAGGTTTGCCATGAGAATTTACCTCATCCATGGAAACAAAAACTGGTTATAAATGGACCGCCAAACTGTCACCCGCATTCGTTCAAACTAATTTTTTTTTGTTGCCCATTGTGTATGGTTTCGGCGAACTCTTTCTAAATTATATAAAGCTACACTATTTTTCCTTCCAGATTTTGTGGATACAAAAGGGAAAGAAAAACCAAAAATTGAACAAATGCGCTTGAAAGTATAGTATTATGTATAACAATTCACCAACATATTGAACAAGAACCTCGAAAGGTATTTCATCTCTTTTTTAAGAATATGGTTTTATCCTATGATTAACTTATTTAAATGATATTAAATTGTTCTTTTATTTTGAACATGCTAGTTTCACACGTTTATTATGAGCTTCATTTAATAAAACATTATCTGTGAGAAATGTGGATGAATCTTGAATGTTTCCTTATTTTATGAAAAATAATATGACGTAATTATAGGCATAATTTTATTTATTTATCTTATTGAAGGTGGTTGAATTTATTTTCTTTCAATTGCATTTTGACCCTGCTTGAAGCCGGGTTCACGAGTCTGAAGAGTTTAGCATTCCGACCAGTTCTGGGAAACAGCACAGGGCGAGGCCAAGGGGGAGCGACTGGATGGCCTAAACGTACAGTCCGTACCATTCTAGCCTAGCGTCGGACTCCTCATTCCGTACTATCCGGGGTCTGTCCGGAATTCGAGGTCGGAGTCCGTGATTTTTTTTGTCTGGGTCGACCTCGCCTCTGCGTCCGCGGACGGGGGGGGGCATACAGTCCACCTGACTCTCGCGCCCTGATTGGTGGATACGGCAGAAATACGGCCGATCCACCAATCACGATTTTCTTGAAGCATCTTTTAGCCACGAACCGATTGTAATAGGTTGCTATGTAACCCAAAAAGTCAGGGTAGGCGCTTGCCATACCCTCATCTCTACATCGTCGCGGAATGCAGTGGCGACTGGTCAGGTTGTCGCCTCGGACAAGTTTGCCCAAGAAAAAATGATGAGAACACATTCGCGTCTCAGTTTCGAGACCTTCTAGTGGCAGGAACAGTGGTCAAGGTGCATCTGAGAGGAGGCGACGTTGAGCGGATGCCCCTACGCATCCAATCGCCGACGAGCTGTTTTTGACCGCGATGTGGGACGTGTCGAACCATTTCAAACGTGAAATTGCGATGGCGAAAACATATTTCGAGCCTTGAAGAACTCCATGCGGCTATCGATGTGGAAGATTGTTCTCGACTGCTGAAAATGGTGGCAGATGCCAACCCACTTTTGTGCTACGCATCTCACCCCTTACCAAAGCTCGAAGTCAATTTTGAGTCTCAAAAGTTTGCCAGTGCTGCGCTTCCTTTGGAATGAGGCATGTGCGCTGCATCGCGTAATGGGGGTGTCGCTCGCGGTCAAGGTCCAGCTTGCCGTCGCCAGCGACAGCAGCAAGATGGCATGCAACTACCGCGTTCCCGGCAAGCAATGAACTGGAAGCATGGTGGTTTTGAATGAGGCTCGGCTCAGCTACGGTCCGAACTCCGTGTTCCCTACCGTGGTTTCGTCGACTGTGGTAGCCTCTGCGTCAGGATTTCCCTTCACAGCAAATTGCTTTGCAGCGTGGTCGTGCTTGCTTCGCCTCCACCCCTCCTTCTGCGTCGCAGAAAAATCGCCATCCCGCGGTGCGGGGAATCTGTAGCGTAGTGCGGTGCTGTGTGGCGCGGTGTGCTTCGAAAATCCACCGTCACCCGCTGCTGCCGTGGCAGGAAGGCAGGTCGTGGAAATCACCTTCAGCACACGTTCAGCTGAACCCCCCCAACCGAAGGAAGCAGAAAAAAGAGGCTGCTGATTCAGCTGAGCGCAGGCTGTGGCTGACAAGGCCAGCATCCACAGCGTTGCTTAAGCGTGGTCTCTTGTGCGACAAGAAATCGGCATACTCTTGGAGCGGCAAGATGTTGTCGACAGGGCTGTTTGTGGGGTTGGCGCTGGGTTTCGTCCTCATGTACCTTTGGAAGATGGCGATGGAGCACAGAGACAAAAGTAGGAAGCAGAAGGTGAGGGTGGATGACAGTCTCCTCCTCCTCTTCTCCCTCCTCCTC